>BGNK01001373.1:47892-151733 GCA_003297005.1 Symbiodinium sp. clade A Y106 | reverse complement strand
ACTTTTCATGTATTTTTTCAACTTTCTTCAGGTTGACTTCTGATTTTGATAACTTTGGCTTTTTCCAAGCCCCAGGATCCAACCCCCAAGGATCCAACCCTACAAACGAGCGTGTTGAAACATAGAAAACTGAATAAGCAATACACGTAGTACTACTAATCCTTCGGGTTCCTGACCGCAGGTATACTCAAAGAAACCCCAAGACCTATCTTAACAATCAAGGCCGCTGTGTGAGCGGTTTGTCACACAGAAGCCCTAACCGCCCTAACCCCACAATTTAAGGGGACCTGGTTGTGATGAATGTAGCTTAGAGCTGTAGGGCTGAGCGTTTCGGAAGGCGTAAGCCTTTCATTATCCGTATGATTTGTGGATGTGAAAGATGTAAAGTGGCATGCGATCCTGCGCACCCCAAACCCATCACCTGGGGTTGACTTGAAAACGGCAATGCAGCGTGTATGACACCTATAAGCTTCGTAAACCTTGCAGCAACCCTGAAGCCCGAAGCCCTTAAGCAGAAGCTCTGAGCTATGATCCTTTTCTCCGGCGTTATAGTTTCGAGATTGCTGCAGTGGCAAAGGCCTAAGGTATCTCTGCCGGGTTCACTCACCAACTTTAAAATTCTTTGGGTTCTTAAAGCTAGCAGCTAGTCTGTTTTGACAGTTCCATTTTCTTGCTTGTGGCGGTTGGCTAGTGTTGCTCTCAAAGATTCCTGTGGCTCTGAGGGTTTACTCTGTGACTCTCTTGGGTTTTGCAGGGACATACGCCTCTTTCGAGGCCCAAAGGACTTATGGTGTGGGGTCCAGGGGTTTTGTGTTGGGGGCCAATTAAATTCAATCAGTTCTGGTACTTAACCTGCTTATAAGGTTTGACCCCGGCACTATATGAAATGCGATGCCGAAGTGTCTGACGAGCCCGGCATCCGACAGCCATGACACTCTTTTCTTGCAAACTGTGATAGACCACCGCAAGGAGGCATCTTCAGCCCTGTGCCCAACACTCTGAGTATGAACTTTCTCTCGGGAATTCCAGTCTCTTTAATCCTAAACACCAACGGGCTGAAACCCCCGTGGATCCAAATCCCTGGACGCCAAACCGCCACCAGTTGTCTCAGTTCCAAAACCTCCTGCCCTCGCTACACAAAAACCCTAAACTTAGGCACCCAGAATCACGCAAGTCTGGAGGTCAAAGGCAGCCAGGCTGTTCTCTAAGCAATGCGCTGCACAGCAGTCAGAAGACCAGTTATAGGGGCTGTTGCTTCTTCAGAGGAATGAGTCGGGAGACGGACAGACAGTGGCAGACTCGCTGCTTGCTGAGACTGAGCAGAAGAAGTTGGCGTCCGAGTCGGACTCCGTGTCAGAGCCAGCCTGAATGTCGGACCCGACCATGGTTGACATTCTGGACAATGGCCTGGAGTGTCCGCAGGTCGATTATGCTGACTGGATGGACGTGAGATCCTTGCGTCGAGGTGGTCTTCGGCTACCTAACCTTGCATACTCAGCCCCGGGCCCTCGATCCTCAATCCTTAGCCTTTATAGTTTGGGGCTTGGGTGAGTGGGCTCTATGACTCTTTACGATTTCGTTCTGGGTTTTTAGGGATTTCGGGTTTCAGCTCTAGGGGGTTGGGATTCTAGTTTTGGGGTTCCAGGGTTTGGGCAACTGCGTGCAACAATGCAGCCTGTCCCCAGGTGCCACTGAATGGCACGTTTGCCTTCGAGGCACGCGCACGGGCTGTGCAGCTCTCACTCAGCTTGGGGAGAACAACTAAGTTGCATGATACCTAAGCTTTACATAAGTACAAGCCTTACGCCAAGAGTTTGTTTTCGCTTAGGGCCAGCGAAGCACTTCAGCAGTTCTTACTCTGAACGTCCTGGACGCAGCTGGTCTTGGAAGTCTGGCCGGAGACTAAGCCCTAACCTATAACAGACACATACAGATCGACTCTATAGGTTTGGGGTTTAGGGGTTTAGGGTTAAGGTTAGGCACAGAACTGAACTGAGTGCGCAATCCTAGGCCCATAAGTCTTAAACTTCGCAACCCAGACCCTAAACTCCTATAAACCCAAACCCTTAACCCCGAAAGCCCCTAAACCCTAAACCATTAAACGCCTAAAGCCAAACCCCTGAAGCTGCACTGAGAAGATTAACCCAGAAAACATGCTCGCCTTGGGGCTTGAGGGATTAGGCTAGTTGGGGTTTAGGGTTTATAGCGTTGACGGTTTCATTTTTGCTTTACAGCTTGAGGGAGGGTTTTAGGGTTTGGGGTAACGAGGTCTAAGGCTTCAGGTTATGGGTATGTGATCCTTAAGGCGTCCTTTTTTTTGGGGGGGGGATATCATCAAAGTCTTACATCAAGACTTGAACAGAGAACCCCTAACAGACCCTCTGGCTAGGCAGCCACGGCCGGGCTGCAGCTGAACGAGGCGAAGATGCTGTTTCCAAGTATGGGCTGGGTTCTTGTATAAGGATGGGTTTATGCTTCGACTCTTTGGTGTTTAGATTTATAGGGCTCAGGGGGTTTAGGTAGCACCGCCGCGAAATCTTCGATCGCGTAACCCTGAACCCTATGAACCTGGACA
Organism: Symbiodinium sp. clade A Y106; assembly: GCA_003297005.1. Lineage (NCBI taxonomy): Eukaryota > Dinophyceae > Suessiales > Symbiodiniaceae > Symbiodinium > Symbiodinium sp. clade A. Next base: position 149,158 of record BGNK01001373.1, on the reverse strand, counting down.
CCTGACCCGTGAATCCTAACCTTCACCGATCTAGTTAAACCCTTAGCCTAACTGCCAGAGTTGTCAGTTTTAAACCACACGCCCGGAGGCCGCGGAAACCCTAAATGCCCGAAAACGCGAGCACCAGAGCCATAAAGCCCTAAAGTCCGGATGGCAGCCGGTGCACCGTCAGAGGAAACTCCAAAGCCTGAATTGCTGAGCCCGGAACCCTTGAACCCTCAACCTTGCCTTCTTTCTTCGGCAGTCAAACTAGCCCAATCTATTTAAATTGCCGTCTTATGGTTCCTACCTGGACCCCAAGAGTATATGTAGAATAATGGCCTTTTATAGGTATTGGGCCATTGTTTTACCTACTTTTAAGGGGTTTAGGTATTACTACAATATGATAGGACCGACCTTATCCTCGAACCCTAAGGCGAAACCCAAAATCAAAAGTTACAGGTGTCGCTTCTGGCCGGCTCAGAGGCACGGCCTGCAATAAACTTCTGTGCCCAAAGTTCACTCTGGAAGTCCATGTGTCGGTTCTTTCCTAGTATAGTATATTCTTATAATGTACGACTATATATGTCATATGGTTTTTGTTATTTTGAAAAGCGCACTTGCAAGGGATATGAAGAGTTTACAGTTTAATGCTTGAAATCGCAGGGCGAGTCAGGCTTAGAAGCCTAGGGCTTATACAGGGCTTTTGCCACTTGACTGTTTGTGAAAACTGTGTCCAACTGGTTTCGGTTTTTACGGTGCTTGCTCCTTTAACTTAGGCACACGGAGCTACCAACAACTAGTTGCTCACAGTCCTATAGAGCAGAGTCAAGGCACCACATACACACAAGGATTTCAGTCCTGTACGCTCCAAGACTCCGATGCCGCGAAGCCGTAAATCCTAAACCGCACTCCTACCTGCCATTTTCACTCCACGGCTTCGCATCTGAATTCAGTTGAGGCGAGTTCTGGCCAGTTTTGCGCTCACCCCTTCCATGAGTACATAACTCAAGCGGTTTTGCATAGCTGACATCATCGACGTGGAGCCAAAGAGCCCTGCTCGCTGCTGCCTTGGAAAGCTCATTGCACCCCAAGCCCATGGAAAAGACCTTGAACATGAAAGGGCTTGGATTTGAAGGTCAACTGTGCTGCGACCTTGCAATGATCGGTTGCGCACAGCCCCAAAGACAGAAAGCAACACCGCTCGCCACTACAACAGGAAATACTGCAATAAGCCAAAGTGCCATCGAAACAGTCGAGGCGAAGTGGCCATTGATCTGCCAGCTGCAAAGACAACACACGTCTGCGTTGAAGGACAGGAAGCCGGCAGAAGCCTGAAAGCAAGATCATTGATTGCACGATGGCTGCTACTGTAAGGGGAAACATAGCATAACCAACACCATCATGAACTCTACATCCTCCTACTCATCAGCAAGCAACATCCTACAAACCGCAATCCTTACACTCCAACTCCTAACTCTAAACCACCATACGCCAAAGTCCGAAACTGCCGTGCTGAAACCCTAAAGCCTGCAGATCCTCAACTCTAAAGCGCCAAACATGGACCCTGAAGGCCCCGCAGTATCGCACATTGCCCTTATCCTGAGGCCCTTGACAGGTACCTGATCCTGAATTAGATACCGCGTACCTAAAGAGTGACTTTGAGCACGAACAAACTCAGAAAGTTCTCATTTGATCACAAAACAAGACCCGTATCCAGTCATCTAAACCCAACAACACCCGTTCTTTGGTCACGTTAATGAATTAGACAGGTGGGGCCCTGCAGTCAATCCTAAACCCCTGAACCTTTGTAGAATCCCGCACAAAAACCCTTGGTTATCCGTTTAGTTGGGGCGGGTCCACGAGGCCTTGCGGCGCCCTTTGCGCATTGCCTTGGCAGAGGCAGCCTGGTGCCACTTCGGAAACCTGGGCCAGCTTCGTTTGTTTACACAACACAAATATATTATATGTGTTTTTGTTATGAGAGTTTGAAGGAGTAAACTCTGGGTTGGTTTGGCGTTAGGGGCTCCGGATCATTTTTTAAGATTTATAAGCTAGCTTTAGGAGTTCATGGGCTGAAGGATTTTGAAGTTTAGGGTCGAGGGGTTTTATGTGCCACAGGGCTTCGGTTGGTTTTTCGGTCAGGATTAAATCGGATTAGGAGCGTTTGTTAAGTTTAGGTTTAGCTATACCTGAGATATCATGGAAGGGTCCTTGCCATGACTTACGGTGAAAGTAGGATTTTTTTTTTTTTGGGGGGGGGGGGGGTGGGGATGCGTTCCGCCATTTGTTGGTTTCGTTGGCGCCCTCAGGCCTGAGGCCTCCAAAAGCTCTCAAACTCTGGTCCTGGTTCTCCTTCACAGATTGTGCTGGGCTTTACAGCTGGTATAATACAATATAAAGATATAAGATGCTATTATATAGTATACTATGATGAACTACAATATACCATCATACAGTTTAATTTAGGCACTGTGTTTGTGTTAGGCTCGATGAGACGAGTTGCCATAGACAGCTTTAGGGTTCAGTGTTTTTGTTTTGAGGTGCCCTGACCTAGGGACCCGAAACCCTGCGGCTGTAAACCCAAGCCCATACTCCTCAAATACTCGTTGGATTTAATTACTACCTTGTCTTACAATAAGGGCTTGGTTGCAGAATATCTAGATGGATCCTGGTACCTTCATCGAGGCCTCACTCCCAACCCTAAAGCCTTATATCGGCTTAGTCGAAACCTCACTCAGACCCCAAACCGTTCTCTTGCAGACCTTGGCGCTGCTTTTGGACGACGTGCAACTGCTGGCAGTCTCTACCTCGCTGCCCATGGAAGGACCTAGGGTTGAATATGTGGGGCTTACGACTTTGAAAAAGGGGTCATGTAGACTTTTTGGAGGATTCCTGATAAGGTTTTACAAGGTGTATATCACGGCCTGACAGTTGCAATAGGGTCTCATGATCGGGTTTTGTTGTAACTTACTGAAAAGGTCTGATCGCGTTGATTAAGTCTGAAGGAAATCTGATGCCCTAAATTGTATAGGGAGCTCGCGCCCCGATCCTGTCCTTTGACCCATGTGACATTCTTGCGTCTCGTGCTGTCGTTTGCATGCGGTCGGTAGCTTGAGCCGGACTCTCACGCATGGCACCAGTGCCTCAGCCTGGCCCTGGGCCCCTTCAGACGCACTAAAGGCCTGCCATCGGTATTCAGGTGTTCATCTCGAGCAAGGCTCCTCGGCGAAACTTGTCACGCCTGCGCTGTGACCTCCACTGTGTTTGTGCAGCCGTCTGAGTCGCTGTAATTAAACTCAGTTTTGGCTGCAGATGGCCGAGCGCGACAGTCGGCGAGCATGTTGTTGCATGGCTCCCGTTCGCCTTGTATCATGACTGGCTTTCTCAGAACGTGATTCGTGCACATCCTGCGTGACGACCAGCTCTGTGACAGCCTCACAGTTCTTGCTGTTGGAAGGACGGCACGACCATCCCTACTTGCGGTGAGCATATGTCTTCCTTGCCAACTCACCAATGGTAGGTACACGTTTGGACATTCCAAGGACTCGGCCGAGACTGTGGGCTCGGCAGTGCAGACTGACGGCCCCTCCGAAAGCTCAGCTGCTGACTTCCCCATCGGCTAGTAGGGAGTGCGGGCATGACCATAAGCCCTGTGGACGATCAAAAGCCTACACAAACGGCAATGCCTTAGCGTTCTTGTGTTGTGATGTTGCGCGGCCGCGACCTCATCAGCTGCATCAATGTACGTATTGAGTCCGACCATGTTGCATTGACAGGTTGCCTGCTGGCAGCGATTCTACAGTCCCACTTCCCGATTATGGTTTTTCGCCTTTAGGGACCACGTTGGTTGTGGAGACGTTGGAGACGCTGTTCACTGTTCGCCAGGAGAGCCACGACCCCTACGTGGCCGGGTGCGTTGCCGCAGCCCGACCATATCGAGGGCTTGCCACCTTGGATGCCACAGAAGGTCGCGTGCAGGGCCAGACTATTCTTGGCATCCTGTGGCTCAGCTATCAAGATGTTCCATGGATTCTGCGGTTTTGCAAAGCAAAGGTTAGGTCGTCCATAGGGCTTTACATATGGAAGCCCGGATTTCTGTGTTCAGTTCACTTGCACAACATATTGGCGACCAGGTTCTGACCAGACGGCGGTGTCGGCGCTCTGCCCCGGTCACGATTCCGAGGCCAAGGCCTTTGCAGAACCGCTGCTTTGAGCTGGAGCTGCATGCTCGTGCTGCATGTCTGACTTTTGCATGCTTTGGTAGGCCTGCCTTAGCTTCATGCGACGCGCAGCCCACCCCGCCAAACGCGTTTGCACGGAGTTTGCAGGCGATGATTTTGCCGCATCTTACAAGCTATAACAGAATTCAATTCCGCAGGTGGGCATTGTCGTGTTTTGAACAGCACGAAAACGGCGCAAGCCAAACTGTTGAACTTCTTCCCGAACCTGGAAATTGTGATGTTGGCCATCTAGCAGCCAGTTTCCCGCGCAGAACAGTTCTCTATCGACGGATCGCTTTCCCTGATGAGTGCATCAAACTAGGCTTCGACTTCGTTTGTCACATACTATGCGGTCTCCCGCGGACGGAAGATTGTCACACAGGGAAGTGCGCTTCACTCAATAATATAGCATAATTGCCGTGCCAGACTGAATGCGGAGGGTTAAGGCTGCCCACGGAGCCTAGTCACTACCTCGGGGCCCGTCATAGCCTTTGGGATCCACGTCCAGACTTGAAGGCATTGCTTGCTTTGCCAAGGGAGCGACGACAAAACGGGAGCACAGGACAACACGCTGACGGCGGACATGGACCTGATGTGGGTGACAGATGGGTCATCTTCGGAGGGAGCGACAGTGAGTCGCTATCGATGGGGGATCTCAAAGGATCCCATCTTTCCATCGATGTTGGGCACTACTATGTTGCCGGAGCATGAACAGCTTGAAGAGCTGCGAGACGGCGGCGTTCATGCTTTCGCTGAGGACCAGACAAGTTGACAAATGTTTTCGAGCCGTGCATTAACACAGAGGGCGGAGGAAGTGCTGCTAGACCTGTTTGAAAGCAGTGTGCGCCAGGCGAGCTGTGTTCCCAAGGAATGCTAGCTTGTCCCGCTGGAAGTGGTGCTACGCAGCAGGACTGTGCGCAAGGACAGAGCCGAACTTCCAGTGGGCGTCCTAGCCGCAGGGTCGACCTCTTTGAAGATGGTGGGTGCCTGGACCTGATGTCGGTGACAGATGGGTCATCTTCGGAGGGAGCGACAGTGAGTCGTTCACGATGGCAGGGGATTTCATCTGATCCCATCATTCCATCGATGTTGGGCACTATTATGTTGCCGGAGCATGAACAGCTTGAAAAGCTGCGAGACGGCGGCGTTCATGTTTTCGCTGAGGACCAGACAAGTTGACAAATGTTTTCGAGACTTGATGCACGTCGTGCAATATCACAGAGGGCGGAGGAAGTGGTGTGCCAGGCGAGCTGTGTTCCCAAGGAATGCTAGCTTGCCCCGCTGGAGGTGGTGCTAAGCAGCATGACTTTGCGCAAGGACAGAGCCGAACTTCCAGTGGGCGTCCTAGCCGCAGGGTCGACCTCTTTGAAGATTGGGTGCCAGCGTATTCGAACATGCCAAAACATGACCACCGCAAACACATGCCACCAAGGCTTGATGTTCAGTCTGCTAATATGATAAACCAACTGCTGAATTGCTTCCGGAACCTGGAAAATGTGGGCTCGGCGGAAACACGATTCGAAAGGCGGAATCGAACGGGGGACCGCCTCGGACCTCCTCGGCCCTCAACCTCCCAAAACGTGGAGAAACTTTTTGGCAGTTACACATGCAAGGAAAAGCGGTCGAGTTGATTTTGGGTTTAGGGTGTCCGGTTTTAGGTTTGAAGGCGTATGGATCCCATGCACTACGCTTGTAGACTTTCGGTTTTTTCGCTTGAGCCCGCAACCCCAAACCGTCATTCACTAAAACTCCAACCCCCGCACCCTACACCTATAAAGCTCTCATAAACGGCCCTTCGTAAAGATTCACACAACCTTTACAACACCTGATACCAGTAACATCCGAAAAGCCCTGCTAAAGCCTTGAAAACACCTTAAACGCTCCACAAGAAACGGCTCCGTGGGTCCAAGACAAGGGTCCTGAAAATGATTGTGTTATGATTCTGCGAGTGGGTGGTTAGGGTGTTATAGAGCTGGTTGTACAGGGTTGTATAGATGGGTTTTACAGGGTGTTATATCGGGTCATATGTGGCTACTCTCTCAACCCGAAGAGTTGTTTACGGGGCCTACAACGGGTTCTTCAATAATTAAGAGTTCTCTGGCGATTTCAAGGTCAGGTCCAAGGTACCAACAAACTTACATATATTTGGCACGGTGGACGCTTGCGCCCTCGCCGGTGCCAGATGACCTCTCGCTGCGGGAGGTTGGGATCATCGGGGCGATGCGCATCAAGCACATCTTCGAATTGTACGGGTAGCCGCAGCAGGAGCAACGATGGCAACGAGCGTTGCATTCAGGAACGTTGTGTCTAGAATCGATTGGTGGGTTCGTGTATCGTCATGTGTAAGCCACGTGCTGCACCGTGAGGAATGAGGTTGGGCTTCAGATCCAATGAGCGTTTCAGCCAGCTGGATGGTAGCATCGTATTTCGGAACTCCAAACCGAATGCTGTAAGCCTCAACGAAGCTTGTCTCACGGATGCTTCAATACCAACAGGAAGTCGGCGACTGTCAGCTTCTCCCTCGCCCGGCCCCAAGCGCTGGGGTTTACCGGGCCATCAATATTAAGTTAGTCAGCGTACTATTCGTGAGCATCCCGACGATATTCCTTACCAAGGGAAGGATTTATGCAGGAGACTGCACTATGGTAGTCCGCCGGGGGGGGAGGAAGGTATTGTTTTGATTTTGTTGTGTTATGCTCATACCTTCACCCCCTTAAGCCCCAAACCCAGGGTAGCAAACATCGGGATGTCAGTTGTATGGTTTCGTGTTCGCGGTTTGGGGTTTCCCAAATTCCCTCGTCAAACTATTCAGCACTTATCGTCAAATTATTCAGCACCTACCCAGGGGCTTGCCTAGCGGTTGAGGTCGGGAAATGGCTTTGATAGCCCCAAGCAGCCTAGCAAAGATGTCCAGACGACTATCATTCGCATTCCTTCGGGTTCACCTGATTATGTTTTTACTGTAACACACCACCAGAACCGATTCTAAATGTACGTTCCGTGTTCAGCCTACGGCGCCTTTTCCAGGATCGAGGGACAAAATGTACGTTTAATCCCAGATGCAAGTGATTGGCTCAGTCGCATGGTCCCCGAAGTGGGGTCTAAGCACTAGCGTTTATCGTTTCGGTATCAGTTTTCAGGCACTGCTGTCTCCAGTAGCGGGACTTGTGAAATTTGGTTTAGGTTGGAAGGTTTCGCCTGAGAAGGCTAATTTGGTTAAGTAGTTCGCTCATCTCTTCTGTCATGTCTGGTGTGGGGAGTGTAAGGTTTGGGATGTAGTCAAGGCCTTACACCCGGAATCCCCTGTTAACGTCCTTCTATCATCCCAAAACCCTACAACCCTAAAGCCCCAAACCGAAAGACCTCAGGCCCCGAAAGCTCAGCCCCTGAACCCCCTGTGAAATCTAGTAAAGCCCTGAAGAAACGCTCAACCGCTAAGTGCTCCCAGGCATCGCTTCTTGGTCGCTTTCTCTGTGCCCCGGCCCCCTCAGTGGGCCCAAGGTCGGTCCGAGGCCTCAAGAAGCGCAGGTTTTGGTTGCGTAGTTTATCGGGGTCTTTAAGGGTGCTAGAGGGAATATCTAACGGTTTCTACAGCTTTTTTGCGGTTTTTATAGGATTTCGCAGGGTTTTCTAGGTTTTTTTTAGGGGTTTAGGGTGTAACATAGGGTCTTGATAGCTTGAAACGGGTTCTATCAAGATTCAGAGATACGTGTCCAGTGATTTACATGACATAGGGGCCTTCATGCACAGAATAGAGTGTTGTTGTAAAGAAAACTCTAGTGGTGTAGAGGCTATGATGACGCATTACAATTTTGACAAGGCGACATTATTACAAGGTATTCGGAACCTGCATATTATCAGGACCAGCATTTAGGCGGACATAAACCTCTCGCAAGAATCAGTGCGTCTGGACCACCCACAGCCAAGCCAGGGCCCCTGGTGTTGCTGGAATAGGGGCTTTGTGGGGCTTTTTTTTTGCGGAAGCAGTTTTTCAGTAGTGTTTGTAGTTTTGCACGTTCTTCCTTCCGTTTTTTCGGGTGTCATAGATCTTCGTAGGGTGTTAGCATTGAGTACAACATCTCTCAACTTTGACATTTGAATGCAGCTGTAGCACGTGTCAGGGTGCTCCTGGCGGAGAGAATCATAGGCTCATAAGTGCTTGATGGGATGTCTCTCTCTCTCTCTCACTCTCTCTCTCACTCTCTGTCTCTCTGTTTTTTTCGGGTCAGTGGAAGGGCTTCCAAGACTGTACCATCTGTACCGTACCCGCCATCTGATCGGGTCGTCGCAGGTCTGCATGTGGCATTACGGTGTTTAATCGGGTCCTTGCAAGACTTAGCAAGTTTTTGTGGGCAGTTGAAACGGGGTCAGCGATGTTGAGCAGGCTTTTCATCTGTCTGCATTAGCTTGCATAACGCCTTAAACTTTTAGCTGGCACACAGCAAGCTGCGTTGCTTCTTCAAGTTCCTATGAGACTCCGCCTTTGCACGTTGCCCGGGGAGCGTGCACTTTCAGCGCTTTCCAGGAGGTGGAGCTGAAATCCCGCGTGCTTCTAGCGAGAGAGGGGACACATGTACATAGTCGCCAATACACGGGTGACTCGAGCGCCGCGGTGAAAGGAGCAAGTTTTTTGCTCATAGAAGGCCGATTGAAAATCGCGGGCGCAATGGGAGAGAGCGGCCGATGCCATCGCCGCCTCCGGAGTTGCTGGCGCTCCACCTGCCGCCGCTCCACCAGCCACTGCAGAGTGCTGAGGATGGAGAGGAAAACTCTCAAGAAGTTGGAGGCTAATGACTTCGGAATGGTGGGCGGAGATCCGGCAGGAGCCGCGCCTGGTGCCGGCTACAGGGGCCCATCCCGGCTTTCCTCCCGAAGCCCGTTTTGAGGCTCTCGCCGATTGATCCCTGGGGCAAGCTGGCTCCGTGGCTGTCAGCGGTGCACTTGCCAGAACTACGAGACTCAAGCTACTGGAACATGTATCAAGGAAAATGGCCGGGGTGCCTTCAACCCCAAACCTTAAGCCCCTCAATCCTAAACCAAGCCAGTAAACCCTTACAAAATCCTACAAAGCCGTCATAAACAAGTAAAAACTTGCAGCACACCCCCATGAGACTCATACCCATTTTTGGCCCTTAAAGAAGCAGCCCAGCAAACCCCAAGCCTGTCGAGACTTACAGAACCCCAAGCCGTTCAACCCCAAACCCAACGCCCAAAAACCTTGTTGACCCCAAAAACCCAACAGGCGCTCCGCTTGGGCACCGACGATGCGCGAGAGGCGCAAGATGTGCAGCATAGCCGAAATCACAGACTAAAGTTCAAACAGGCTCACAAAGATTCAAGCCGTATTCTGCAGGGGTCCGAAGGGTTGTGAAAAGAGTACGGGAACAAGAGCTTGTATAATATCTAGAAATATGTATAAACATAGAGAAATATGTGTGTGTATAATATATATATATATATATATATATATACATTTATTTATATACATAATTATGTGTGTATATGTATATATATATATATATATGTGTTTTTGACTGATTGGCAATTAGTGGCTTCAGGTCTGCCAGAAGGGCTCTACATGTTTTCTAAAGTGAGCTCTAGGGTTTGGATTTAAGGTCTTTGGGTGTAGGATATATGGCGTGGGTTCGATAGTCGGACCATGTCGAACCATCGGCGGGCGTGAGGTTTTGCGATTGTTTCGGTTGGGCTTCAGTCTGCTTCCTATGTATTATATACTGGTTTACTATTGCTGCAGCCATGGTCCCCGTCGGCCGAAGCACAAGTCCCTTTTACGCCTGTTCCGCCGACAACACCTCAAGCTCCACGCCGGCTTCCAGAAGCCTGGGCCTTGTCTAAAGACGACCCCTGATCAAAAAAGATGCTGATATCCAACCATTTGAAGAGTCTACTTCTGCATGTGAGAGGAAGCAATGAAACTTGGTGTCTTCCTGGGGGTAAACACCATAAACTTGGAACACTACGCCCTAAATCCGAATCCAATCCGAAACTCTAAACCTCAAACCCAAGCCTCTACAAAGCGCTGAAAGCACAATAAACAGGCCTGGGCTACATCACTGCAGAGTGTTCACTTCATTCAGGCGCACCGGTGTGGTCGCAGAGGTTTCTAAATCGTCAACACTAAGTTAAGTCACAAAGATGCGAAACCCTTATCCAGGCATTTTGGTTTTAAGTTTGTAGGATCTGGGTTCTGTTTGACTTGAGGCATGTGGGACTTAGTAAGCCCACAAGTTGTAGGTATCCTCAGAGCTGTTTTCCTGTGGAACCAAGCCAGCCAACATCATGGCATGGCCCTCGGCGTGCTAGTAGAGTAGGATGTAACAGGAAACAGGACTTCTCTGGGTGAATAGGAGCCCTCAAGCCTGCAATGTTTCGGGGGTTTCAAATCTTGGTCTCCTCCAGTCGTGAATACTGACCTCCTGCCTGATCACGGCTCGTGGAACCCAGTAGGTCTGTGCAGGGTCTGGGGCTTCTGAGTTTCAGTTTTAGGGTTTCAGGGTTTAGGATTTCGAGCGTTGCTCAGGAGGTTGCATCCTTTCCGGGACCTTTGGGGACTTAATTCGTGGTGTAGAATAAGGATGACACCAAGTGGGCTACTTTATACCATCCCCGCACGAATCGAATTGATTGCTGACTTGTGTTAAGTCTGATGGCAATGCCAGCTCCACCACGATTTGCGTTGGCTCGTCAGGTGCATTCTTGGTGGGGATCCTGGGATGTGCAACCCTCATTTCATGCATGGTCGTTTGTTCAACTTGCCCGTCCCTTGACCGGCCAACCACAAGGTCGGTTCCTTTTTGGGGTAGGATCTCTGGAGCATTCCCAACAACATCCGCTCCGCTAAACCTTCAAATAACTCAAAAACCACCGCCCCTTTCAAGCACACCATGAGGCAACCCCTAGTAAGTCAGTTCTTGGCTCCACGATAGTAGTGTCGGTTGGGGGGATATGTCAGTGAGTGGACCCTTACAGCGATTATGGCATATGCGGAGATCTCTACATCCCCAAACCTTTCGTACATGTGAGCGATGGCTCACATCCTCAGCAAAATTCAACTTCCAGAGAAAGCCAAACCCGACGACTCAAAACCTCCAAGCCCCCAATCCTAGGACCCTAAACCTAAGCCCCGAGAGCCTAGGTAATTTGGAGCCCTAACCACCCTGTACAAAGTAGGCGATAGATTGAGTAATAGCACTAGTGTTGTCGAGTACAGTCCTTCCATAGACTGTACTATACCCCAAACTTTATTCAATATATTCAGGCCCTTAGCTAGACCCGGAGCTCGACATCCATGAAGTACCTGCTAAGGCCCTTATAGGTTTAGGTCTATAGGGTTATTATGACTCCAAAACACAAGCCTTCCAAACGTGCTTAGAAGAAAGCCAAGTTAGGTCCTCCAAGAGGAAACCAAAAAAGCGCGACTCGTGCATGACTCCATGTAAACCCCAAACCCACATCCTGAGCAGCAAGCCCTTAGCCTCAAACCCTACCTAGTGCTCTTGCCTTGCAGACTGATGAAAGTTGCAACTGACAGGTATATCAAGGTCTTCTGGTTGGTTTTGTCCTCCCTCATGGGACCTTTTTGCCGAGAGCCCCGAAGAATCCCCTACGGAGCCAGGCAATGGGGGAAGTGTCGCAGAACCGGGATCGACCTTGTGCTCTGCCAACACCACCGAAGCTCGGTTCTGCTACAAGTCTTATTGTTGTGTTATCATCATGTTTAGTACTATAGTACTAATAAGTGTTGAGTAGTTCTGGTTACGACCCACACACACATATATATATGTATATATAGTTCCATTTCGCTGCATTCAGAGGAGTACGCTGCCTAATTAAGGCATGCAAACGTAGCAGTATGCACTCAGGAAGGAAGGCACCTGCATATTTGCAGCACTCGCCTCCAAAGCCTGGCGCAGAAATCTGCAAAACCCAGCCTTAGCGCAAGCACGCTGCTGGATTGGCGTTTAGGTGGAGATTGACCCGGCACCCTAGAAGGGAAAAACCGTCTCCAACCCGTCAAAATTAAAAGGGCATTCTGCAAGCTCAAAAGGCTCGAGGACAACCAGGCAACTGTGCTGTCGCGGCCACAACAGCAAGCACGAGTCAGCTCAACTGGCAGCACCCCCACTGGGGATGTGGTAAAGGCTTGTGCTATCCTATGTACACAACGTGTGTAAGAAGACGCAACTACAAACTACTTGCTCCTCGGCCACGAAGACGCAACTGCGCAGCACAGCCATCATGTTCACCTTCAGACCATCCTCTCTGTGCTTCAATCCATTCGGCTCCAGCAGCTCGTTGGCATCCTTGGCCATGTCCCAAGTGTGCACCAACGGAATCATGAGCTGCAGACTCTGCAAGAAACACTTCTCGAAAAATGGGTCAATGTAACGCCCGCGACCACGAAAGCCAATCATGAGGTTCTCCTCAACAAGCTCATACTGCGCGCTGCCAATGCGGCTGTTGTACTTTTTGTACTTGAGGCCGGGCAAACGCGAGATGATGCACTTGGAATAGACAGAGGCAGCCAAACTTGCCAATCCCTCTGCTATCTTGTTGACGTAGAACTCCGTGGGACGAGGGCAGCCCCACACACTTTCAGCCAAGAGCCCAGCCACACAGCCGATGACGAACTCGAGGCGGGCAAAGCCAATGCCCGCTTTGGGAATCTGACCAAGGCTGATCGCCGTCTCTGCATTGCCAACGTTCATCATAATCTTCACAATCTGGCGTACCCCTTCCCGCCCGCCATTGCTAGGGTACTGGGGCCCTCAGATACCAGCGCTATTGCTGGGGACTCGGGCCCTATGTATGTATATATATATATGCATATATATATAGAGAGAGAGAGAGAGCAAACAAAAGAGACAGGAAGATAGAGCAAACGAGAGAAATCCAGAGAAAGAGAGAGGGAGGGAGAGAGAGAGAGAGAGTTTTGCTTTGTACGGGAGGAAGGGAGCGCGGGTGATGAAGTGCAGGGGTTGAGGGTGTTGGGGCTTTAGGGCTCTTGGGTGCGGCGTTTTGAAGGAAGTGGGATGATTGGGGCGTCAGGATGCTTGATGTTCCTGATCTTTCAACTTTCTGGAAGGTATTGCAGGACGCATCCTTTGGACTTCAGGTTCGAGGTACAAGAAACTCAGAGGGGGATGTGCTTGTGTTCGGTACTGTACAATCTGAAGCTCCTTCCTGCTGCAAGGTTGTCATTGCGGCGTTCTAAGCCCGACATCCTGAGCCATATAGTTCACAGCTCTTGAAATTTGCCAGGTCAGCTACACCCGAGGAAGTAAATCCTCTCGGTAGGGCCCCTACACGTACATTCGAAAGGAGATTTCAGCGAGGCTTTGGTAGCCCAAGGTAAACCCCTAGACCGCAAATCCTACACCCTACTGCCCCCGCAGTCTAAATACGTTGAGAAGGATCTTCGATGTCCTCGCCTCGTGTTTTGAACTTGTTGCCATTTACTTGGCTCTTCTTAGGGAAGCCGCCGTCAGACTTGCGTTTTGTGCTTCTGATCGTTTTCACATACGTGACTGCTCAAGGCCGTTTCGCCCAAGCAACCATAAGCTTGCACCAAACCGTCAGCCTCTCAAAAGCAGTGTCACAATGGCCCAGGATCGACTCGCCGCTGGTCGCATGCGAGGACATGACCCTCCAAACCCTATGTCAGAGGGTTTGGGTTTAGGGCTGAGGGTTTAGGGTTGGGGTTGGGCGGGGGGTTGTTTTGGGTTTGGGATTTACGACACAGGATTACGAGGTAACGTTCCTAATCCTGATTTGCTTAGGGTTGGTGGTTTATGTTTCCGGTTGAGTTTGTGAAGATTCAGGGTTGAGGTTGTAAGGTAGGCAGCTTTAGGGCAGGGTAGATGGGTTTCAGCAGTTCCCTTACGCTCGTTTTTTTGGAGTCTCTAAATAAGACTGGATACCTGAAAGAGGGCCACTGTTCTTCTGCGGGGTTTAGGAGGAACTGCTTGGCGAGACTGGGGCCAAGTCCATTAGGGTTTCATGTACGCCGCATAAACCGTCAACAAGCGGAGGCAAACAAGTGTCCCAGCCACCAGATCAAGGTGACTTCCTGACTTCCCAAAGTCTTGCAAATGCTTCCGAACCCAACCTTAACCACCCCGTTTAGGGTTCCATAACCCTTAATGTGGCCCTGCCTTTAAGTAGGGCTAGCCGGATGTCGGCACATGCTTGGGGTCGTCGGAGAACGAATCCTGTACACGTAAGTTCCTTGACTCTCCTAGAGCTCTCGGACTCTGAGCTGGGCTGGTGCCTTGGGGTGTGTGGGCACCAACACATGCAGCGCACCGGGCACACGCCTGCCTGGACTTCAAACCCGAGCAGCGCCCTAGTGCTGCCTTGACCCGAAAGGCGCGATAAGCGTGTTCCAACTTGTTGCTAAAGGCATGCTTGTCACCATGATTGGTGAAGGTGGTGGAGCTTACGACCATTCCCAGAGAGTGGCCGTCCTACGCATGCTCTCACTGGGGCCTATTGATGAATCTCACCTATCGGTTTCGACATGTTTCGACTTTGGCGCTGTTAACTTGTTTTGTTCCTGGAGGGTCTGTTGCAGTTTACTTGGGTGTATAGGTTCAATAAAACGGTGAAATGATTCAGGTTTTGATTGTGTCTTGTGCCGAACTTAGTTGCGGCTTGAAGGCTTTCTACGATGTGTCTTTTGCTTCGTCTTGGTACCCCAGCAATACCTAACTATGGTGTAGCCTCAGACACCCCATAAGATGCGCTCTCAATCTGCAAGAATTCGCCCAGTCTCGTCGTGCAGAACGTCCCGAAAAGGAGGGCGAGCTCTCAACGCCTTCACTCGGTCGCTGCCGCACCCGCTGCCTTTCGCCAAAGCTTCCACTGCCAGCCCGGCTGCCAAGCTTCAAGGGTTTTTTTACGGGGCAAGAAGGTTGAAGGGTGTTGTCCAGCTACCAACACCGGGTCCTTGCTTTGGAAGTCCCGGAATGAAGAGTCGACGACTGATCGATTAAAGAGCTTGGACCCCAAACCCCGACCTTCTTTATGGAGTCCCATTGCAGGATGAGGATAGTGGGGGCTTATCTAAACGGACTACCAAGGTCCCGGGAGCTCGAAAGCGTAGGGCTTCGGGCTGAGAGGCATCAAGGGCTCGAGAGTTTGGGAGTGTAGGGTTTCAAGTTTCAGGTTTAGGTTCAGGTCCGTAGCTTTATTAGGAGTTCACGGCTTGGGGTTTCAAGATGTAGGGCTTAGGATTTGGGGCTTAGTTCGGGCTGAGGTTTTCGACGGTAAGGATTGTAGGGTTTGAGTGGAAGCCGTGGTAGGATTGTTATGAGGACCCGTTAGTCCGAGCCCCGCAACCGGGGCCCGACACCAAATATGCCCAAGTGGCAGAGTTGTTCCGGGAGCTTCCCTAGGCCGGTAGATGTTGTAGGCCCTGGTTTAAGGATTTTTGGCATGAATAAGGTTCTAAGGTATACATAAATACATACCTTGAGCCTTTGAGCAAACCAGCAAAGCTGGCTACCCCTCTTAGCCCGAAACCTTGAACCCGAAACCCCACAAAGCAGGACAGCGAACCGTAAGCCACTCAGTCCTGAATGAGCCCTTGAATCCCTACGCATTAAGCCCTTTCCGTTTCTGAAGGAGTTCATGGGGCTTCTGGCTCTGGTTTGCAGTGCATCAAGAAAGAAAACTGCACGAGTATGACTACAACGTCTCAATGACTAGTAGAAGCCTTATGGAGTGTAGGCAGTTTTTTCTCTGAAAGCTGACCTTATTTGGGTCTGCCTGGTAGCTAGGGGCTTGCTTGCTCATGATCAGCGACGTGCGGGATCTTGCGTCGCAACAGACGAAGGGTGGCAAGCCATGATGTACAAAGTGATGTGGGATGGTCAGGAAATTGTTGTTGAAGATAGCTGCAGGAAACGACGTCTTGCAGGTAAAGTTTCGAGAGTTTTTGATCGCGCAGAGGTGGACAGGAAAGCAGACGTTTGTTCGCGAGAAAGCCGCAACTGGCCATAGCCATGAGCCAAACATCCCATCACCCGTACAGGCACCTTACGAGGAACCTTTTAAAGGTTATATAGGAGCCTCAACAATTACCAATACCATTTTGGGGGTTCCTTATTATATTATAAGTATAGTAGAATGGGCCCCCAAACCCTATTTTAACTATTAACGCCCCTATATTATCCCTTTGTAAATCACAGGAGCAGCTGACCTGCTTCGCCGGTTTCTGGAGCCCTTCGGACTTCAACTGCATCGCCGCCGAGGCCTGCAATCGAATGGCACCCAATAGTCTGCATGAGCTCTACGATATGTTATAATATATGGGAGTTTCCGAAAATTATGGGTACCTTATGGGGGTCCTCATAATAAGGATCCTACTATTTAGGGTACTATATTAAGGTCCCCTATTTTCGGAAACTCCTTTAAGAAAAATACAGCATAGGTAGGTCTTTGCGCTCTTAAGACAAGGTCTGGCAGTCGTGAATATGGTTTCTCATGGGTTGTTATAAGGTGTTGTGTTTAGCAGGGTTTCATGGGGCTTCGTAGGATCTATACCGCAGTTCAGAAAGTTCTTTCCGGGGCTCTCATAGAGATCGAGGCGGTTGACATGTCTTCTGGTCAGCTCAGATTTCTGCTGTGCAAAGCTTTCCAGCTTCTAACATTGAGCTTTTCGGTTTTAGGGCTCAGAGTTTTGTGTGGAGGCGACAAGTCTGACCTTTACCAGGGGCTCAGACGTCACCACCGCAAGGTTTCGGGAGAAGCATCCTATGTTTGGGATTCAGGGTTTTGGGTCGGGNCTTTAAAGGGATCTATAAGGGTTCCTTTCTTTAAAGGGATCCTATAAGGGTTCTATAAAGGGTTGAGGTTTGGTGTTTTGAGGGTGTTGGGTGGTTTAGGGTCTACACGTGGGTCCAGGGCCTTTTTTCTTCTAAACATAGAAGCGCGGGGTTTTCTCGACGATCTTTACTAGCACAACCGTTCTTTGAAAACAAAGAGTAGGTTCTGATTGTGCAAGTCAACTAAGCCCTATCGACACCCCGCCCAAAGCTCATTGAAGTGAGCGTTTTTGTGCGGCACTGCAAGCAGGAACAGAGACGCTCATCATGTGAAGCAGCTGTCTCGCCTCTCCAAGCTCTGAACCCCCCAAAGGCCCAAAGCTCTGAACCACTCTGAGGATTCAGGTTGTACAGGGTTTAGAGATGTTTGGTTTATAGCATTGAGAGATGTATACAGGCTGACATAATCAAATCCTTGACCCTAAACCCTAAACCCTCATCCCCGAACAAATTCAGCCTAGCTACGCTCAGGTGCAGGAAGAAGTCACCTGCTCCGTGCCCGCAGGCTGGGGTTTCGGCACTGCATCCTATCTGCGCGTAGGGTTTGCGAGTTGTTTTAGAGCTTAGCATTTGGGGTAATTTTGAGGGTTCAGGGTTTAGGATCTGGGGGTTTACTTACGCATAGGCTGGCTTCTTGCCCACAGCCAGATCCCCTATAGGCCCTATTTCAGTTTGCCTACCTAGGTTCTGTTTGGGATTTAGACACATATCAATATCCCTAAACCCTAATCTCTTCCACCCTACGTCCGGTTCTTTTTCGTAAACGGCCGGATAGGGGTATCTATCGCTCTGCACGGGTTCGATCAGGGTCCAACTGCCCAACTAGCAGCTGGTAGCAGGCCGAAAATGTAGAGGTCCATGGGCGCCGTGAAGGCGAGGGCAGCGGCCTCGAGAAGGAGGAGTGCGATGAGCCCGTGAGTTTAAGCCCCATGAACCCTTAATTGACATCAGCTTTGAGCGAAGTGGGCGTGCTATGGGAGCTTCAGAAAATCTACGATCCGGGTTATTGGGCAAAGGACGCCCAACTCTGGCAGAAACCTCTTTCGTTTCTGAGGGTGTAGTGAGGAGGCGTGGTGGTGGTAATGGTGGTGGTGGTGGTGGTGGTGGTAACGCATCTCATCGTGACATTCATCATCACAGTGATGGCGAACATGGTAGACGATCACCATCAGCTCCATTGTAATGCAATGGTGCAGAGTCATCAGGTTGATAGCAATAAGCAAGGAGAAGCAGCTGAACCCCCAAACAATCAACAAACAAAAGCCTCAAACCAAGGAAACAAGCAAAACCGCTTGGGCAGATTAGAAGAAGAAAGGCGATAAACGAACAAGAATCTACTGCAAAATTCAACTAAACTCTAACACCCAAGACGTAAGAGCTCTCACCAGGCATCCCAGAGGCCAACGACCCTCCATGCCAAGGCTTCGAAGAGGCCCCGGTGGGTCGAGATCCCGTCCGCTTGGGGCTTCGTCTTACAAACTTCCTAGAAGGGCTTTTTTCCCATGTTCCCGCGCAGGCATCTTTCCTGTCCGTTTCAAAGGCCCCTTTCTCAAACTCGTTAATCCTAACTTGCTGGAAAAAGTGTAGGTGTTGGGTTTCTGTGTTGTAGAGCTCTTGGCTGAGAGGGTTTGCAGGGTTTTTCCTCTAGAGGGTTTTTGTTGGGTCCTGTTTAAGGGTTTGGGCCTTCGAGTTTTCTTTTTGGGGGGAGCAGGTTTGGTGTTTACTGCCCTTAAGCCTCAAGCGGCATAGGTAGGTGTCTCATTCAGAAGAGGGCTTTACACAGGACGGGCTTACAAGGTTGTTATACTGCGGTTTCGGGTTCGGTTTGGCAGTTCTAGGGCTTGGGGGAACTGACAGCGTCTATTTTATGGATCTAACCATCTTTTCACCTACAGATCTATCTATCTCTCTATCTATCTATCTATTTGTTCTTCTTTTTGTGTGCGTCCATCTGTATGTGTGTCTCTCTGTCTATCTGTCTGTCTTATATATCTTTGTCTGCACGAACCTTTCTTCCAGAGACTCCAAAACCCCTTACAGTAAGCCCCATAAAGTTGGAAACCGGATAAAGGTCAAATAGTGCTGGGATTCCTTATTACTCTTAAGGATTGAGGCTATTGGGTTTCCAACTTTTCGGCTTCTACTGTAATTAGGGAATGTACCTTACATTAAACTCGGATCCCTCATCTTTAATAAGCCTGAACCCTACAAGCCCTAAGCTCTAAACCCTAAGCCGTCATGCGCCAGACGCTGCCTCCTGGGGCGGCCTGCGCTCCGAGGCACGGCAGCGCGGGTTAGAGTTTGGTTTCACATCGCTTTGTGACATTTAGGGCTTAGAGCTTTAGGGATTGGGGTTTCGGGTGTAGGGATCATGCGATAAGGGGCTTTAGGGCTTTGAGGATTCAGATTGCATGTTCTAGGGGTTTTCAGGGTTTAAGGATTTCGGGCCTTTCGGTTTTTAGGATTTGAGCGTTTTAGGGTTAGATTTTGAGTGCAGCGTTGGAGTTTGTTCTGACTTTAGAGTTTGGGCTTCAATCAGAATTTAGGATTCAGTGTCCATGTCAAGTTCTAGTTGCGTGCGTGTGTTCTTGCCCGCCCTCTAGCACCCACTACTTATCTTTTGGCTGTAAGGAGATCCTTACGACACATTTCCATACGCTTGTAAGCGCTAAGCCCCCCAACCCCAAAAGTTGTCCTCGAAACCTCTAAGACCCTACGAACCTGGAAACTCTAAGCCCCAAGCCCGGAGCTCAAACCCTGATTGTTCTGTAAGAAGAATACAGGATACGTGGGACGCAGTCTGTGTGAGTCGTAGTTTGCATCATCTCAGAACAAAACATGCACCCTAAATCTGAAATCCTCCATGCTTTGCAGGTGCATAAGCGGGCACGTTCCAACGGAAGCCGTCGGGGGCTTGGATGGGTGCAGGAAGTGCGGCCTGTCAAGTTGGAGATCTATTAGCTCTGGATGTTGATAGTGTTTCATGCTGCAGAAAGAGCGGTCTGAATCAACAGCAGTCGTTTGTATTCTCCACATGCATACGCCACACTATTCCGCCGCAAACCTTTTCCAATCATCCAGGCCCTTCGATTTCTCAGTGCTTTGGGGGTTGGGTGTGCGTGCTCTGACTCATGGCTCTATCCTAGGTGGCAAACTCAGAATTGATGTGCACTGCTTTCTTCTTGAGAACTTTAGGGTTTGGGAGTTTCACCGGCTTGGGCTTAGCGTATGAAACTCCTTAAGTTTGGGGGTTGGGGTGTGCAGAGTTAAGGGTTCGGGGATAAACTATGATGGTAGCGATCGCACTGACAATTGGGGAGGTTAAGTCCGTGCGGCTTTCGACCAAAACTGACTGAACATACTACGGGCCGACTATTTGAGGGCCGCGTGTTCGTGTCAGGTTTGTGCGATTTTAGAGCTCGAGTTCCTTGCATTTTCGGACTGATGCAACCCCCTGTTTGGAGGTGCTTTAGCATTAGGATCGTTATTCTGAACCCCCGAAACCCAAAACCTAAACCTCTAAAATCCTCTAAACCTCACCGCCCGAACTCCCAGTTTTCAGGGCTCCCTTGAAGCATCCAAGCAGTGCAAGACCCCGGACAAGGTAGCATAGTTGACTGAATGGTCAGAAGTTACTGATATTCAATGTCCCCACATGACTCTACTCGTACCATATGTACCCCTCACCCAGCTTACTTGTTCTGACCCCCCAAATTAGCCGCCTTCACCGACAAATCAAAAGTGTAAAGAAGCTGGCAACGCCCCACACAGTGACCTAATACCGTACGTATACTGCCTAGTACTACTGCCCAGTTTAAGGAAAGGCCTCTGTTCAATATTTCGAGCCGTATCTTCATAGCCGAGGAAGCCCTAACTTGTACAATGGAAAATCCTCAGCCGATACTAAAGGTCCTTGCGTGCGTTGGTGGTTCCCTTCAGCCACCAAGCTTCGCGTGCGTGAAGCCGGAGACCAACTAAGCCTCTAAGTATCGGGTTCGGATTTCTTCACCCAGGCTGGAGGAATTAAAAGGGTCTTAATCCGTAAACCCTAACCCCCTAAACCCTAAGCTTTAAACCGCTAGTCTTCGGCTGGCTTTTCCTCGGCTAATTGGGAAGCTCTGACTTGGACCTGAGGGCTTTTGCATTTAATATAGGGGGCCTTATTTAATTACCAATGCTATTTTGGGGGCTCTTTATTGTTCTCACTATAGCATAATGGGCCCCAAGACCCTAGCCTAATTAGTAAAGCCCCACAATAGGCTTGAAGAGTTGTGGGGTTTCGAGATTAGGGTTTCTTAAGGGCCCGCGCACTCAATGAACGCATGTAGCCCCCCAAATTCGAACCTACTACTGCTGCTACTACTACTATACCACTACCACTACCACTACCACTATCACTACCACTATCACTACCACTACCACTACCACTACTACCACTACCACCACTACCACCACTACTACCACTACTACCACTACTACCACTACTACCACCACCACCACCACCACGACGACTACTACTACTACTACTAGTACTGCTGCTACTACTACTACTACTACTACTACCTAACTACTACTACTACTACTACTACTACTACTACTACTACTACTACTCCTACCAACAACAACAACAGCAGCAGCAGCAACAACCACAGCAACAGCAACTGCAATAGCAACAGCAATAGCAACAGCACTACTACTACCACGACTAATACTACTACTACCACCACCACCACCACTACTACTACTGCTGCTACTACTACTACCACTACACTACCACTAGTACTACTAGTACTACTACTACTACTACTACTACGACTACGACTGCTACTACGACTACTACTTCCACCAGCACCACCACCACCACGACTACTACTACCACCACCACCACCACTACTACCCTAAACCCCCCTCGACCCTGAATCCTAAACCCCTAAACCTTAGGCCCTCACAGTGCGAGTTCTTTATCTAGCCCCTGGCGACCACCACTCAACAAATTCTCTATCTCCTAGACTCGAAAAGCGCCATCGTACTGGTCTGAGCGCGGCATATAACCGCTCCCAGAGAAAGATTCGAATTATTCGTTCCGGTCCCGAGCCCCTTTCACAGAACCGCGGTTGAGTGCCGAGAGCCTTTTCAGAACCCTTATAAATTCAAAAATCGTGTACAACCGTTGTAGAATCCCTGAACCTCCTCATTCCGGATCGCAGGAGTGCCCAGTCCCTGTCGACATCCCACAAGCTTCCGCAAACGGCAGCTGTAAGGAAGACCGGGGGTGCAGTATTTTGTGTTTCTTTGAGTGTCTATGTGTGTGTGTCGTTATTTTGCTGTGGGTTTTCGTGTTCTCGTGTGTGTGTGTGCGTGCGTGCAGCGTAGCGTCGAAATGCCAAGGGGGGGTTGGACAACAGCTGTTAGGGTTAGGTTTAGAGTGCATTGAGAGTGCAGGATTCGGGAAAGTGCAGGGTTCGTCCCATTCCACTCTTACAAAAGTACAACCCCCAAATCCCTATCCTGATTATTAAGGTCGCCATATTGCCTCAGGGTTTGGGATTTTAGTGCCCTCTGAAGTCGTCGAAAAAGCCCTAAGCCCTACACCCTAAACCTCCTGAACAACTGAATTTTTTTGCGTGTAAACTGGACGACGGGATACGGTCTCATAGTGCTGTTGTAAGGTTGGTTTATACAGGACACGGACCTAGGCCCTAGATATTTTGAATTCCTGATACCAACCCCAAACCCCAAGGTTGGCAGCTTTTGATTGAGGTTACTTTGCTTTTTGAAGTTACCGGTTGCTCTAGATTTAGGTCTTGTCTTTGCAGCCTAGATATATGAGTGGAAATAGTACGATAATGGTCTTCTGAATGGAACCAGAAGTTGAAAAATACCTCATGTGGGTCACGAAAGGCCCCTTAGCATTGCTCCAGGTTTGTAGGGTTTACTGTTCGCAACTATGATAGCTGGATGCTCATCTTGTGTGCTGATTAGCGCTTTGATTGATAGACATGAGTGGTTTGGGAGTTTTTTGCAGGTAAATGCCGACCAAAAGGTATGTTTCTAGATCCAGTCAATAGTAATAGAGACTTACATGCATACATATTCAGGACTGAGGAATTAGGGTCTAATACTATCCAGGAATCAGGGTTTGATAACAGCGTTTCGGAAGTTGGATTTTAGGAAGTTGGGCTTCACCGGTTTAGGGATTCACTTGATGCTCTTATGCCGGGTGCCTTCATTGCGGGTTCTGAGAAGATCACGACACTAAACCGTAAGTCCTAAATCGATATCCTGCAAGTTGAAACATGCAGTTTCTTCTCAGGTTTTCCAATACACTTTTCAGGGCGTACGAAGGACCGCGAATAACCGACCTTCTTAGGGCTCCTTGGAATCACTTACTTTTGAAGGGTTTCCTGCTGTGAGTTCCACAGTATCCTATCTTGTTAGGGTTCCTCAGGATTTCCAGGTATAAGTCCTGACGAGCGCTGCATCTGCCCCTTTGGTCGCAGGTTTGCATGCCCCAGGAGTGGGAAACGCACTGCTGCATTCTGCCGGCATGCATTGCAACTGCGAGCTGGCCAGCTTTGATCGCCCAGCTGCCGAAGGTCGAAGACACCCTTGACCACATTAGGCCTGTTGAAGAGATGGGTGCTGTTGCCGAAGATGCCGACCGTCATGCGTTTTCTCACGGCTTCTGACAGCGGCATTTCAGGCGAATCCTGCTGCATGCGCGCAGCACGTGGCTCCGACACCAGAGCTTGTTGCAGAGTATGAGCGGCAGTTGATCGACGGCGACTTTGCAGATGCGTGTTGACTTATCATGGTCCTGAACTTCGGTTGTAGTGAGTAGAGCTTCGGCCTTAAGAATCGTAAACACATGCATATGTGCATAGCATATGCATGACTTTCATACACACATGCGCACCAAAAAGCCCTACAAAGCCCTGCTCGTCGTGCTGCGCAGGAGAACTATACGGACGATTTGATTCCGGGTGGCAGGCGCTCTTGCTTGTAGTGAGGCTTTAAACGAGACTTCCCTTAGATGCCTAGTTATTCCGGGGACCCCTTCTTGAATCTGGGGGACGGACAACCCTGATAGTCAAAGGACTTATTTCAAAAGAAGTATACAAGCGTTTTTGGGATCTTGTCAGGTTTCAATAACCAGGAAATTTGCATTGCTTCGTCGTTGAAGCTCGCATATCTGAAGGAGTTGTAAATATAACTATAGTAATGAGATCTTTATGTTGTTGCGGTGGTTTGAGCAGGGCATCTGAGTTTCGTTTGCGGAGGCCGTGCTTTTTTAGGGTTGTGCGTAGTTTGTGGGTCTACGGCTTTAAGGCTTCCAGCGCAAGCGATTGTGGATGTGTTCCCCATCACCCAACAGCCCCAAACACAATGCCCTAGTAAGGGCCTGGTACCAAAGAAAGATATTGTCTTACAGCCCCCACATTGAATAATTAGTGAGCAACACCCCAACACCCACTGACCTTCGCTTAGGCCCGGGATACGCCTCTGACCCATTGAAGCCTGCGGCAACCCTCATGAGAAGAAGCTTGTTGGTGTTCTTAGGATCTGTTTTTCATACAGCGCCAAAGGATTATTAAGCATAGTTTTTTGCGGCTGGAACGGCGTGCAAGCTGTAACCTTCAAATGTCTTGCTGTGCTTGCAACTCCCATTCGGTGGAAAGCTCAACTGCAATGGGTCCAAGTACGTATCCAACAATCGCATATTTTCATACAAACAACTAGACCAACCCCCAGGACGACTATCTCAAACCCATGCACCTCAGTAGTCGGTAGTGTGGATCTTGGCCTTTAGATTGGACAACCAAGGCACCTGATTTATGGACCGGCGTTTTTTTCACCAGATCTGCACGACTTGTAAAGTTCGAACTAAGGAAGGGTGTGTTTTGAACCCTAAGCCTTTATAATGTGTCTGTGTCTACATTACCCCGAACTGCAGAGTGGGCTTTGTTTGGCATTTAGAGCTTTTGGAAGACAGGTTTTCTATAAGAGTCATCACATCCTCTGCCAGGGGGTTTTAGAGTTTAGGGCTCAGGATTTGGAATTTTCGGTTTCGGGCTTCGGTTTCAAGTTCCTACTTGCAGGCGGCATGATTAGGTAGTAAGGCTCTTCCTCAGAGCTTTTTCACTAGTTTCATAATACACCCGCCCAAGAAGCCCTGCCTCATTAGTCACGCCCTTATGTTGGATCATGAGCTTCCGGCTAATGTAGGGTTCGGCTTCCAGGTTCGTCAACAATTCTATCTCAATTACGGATAAACCGCACACTCCGAACCCTAAAGTCGAAACACCTTCAACATAAGCAGAATCAACTTCCAAGCCTATGCCGAAAACCTCTCTTGCAAATGTGTTAGGATCAAAGCTACACAGCACTCAGGCGTTGCACAGCAGCATGTACTGAAGGCTTTCGAGCCACTGCGAACCTAACGCGCCTTGGTGAAAGGAAGGGTGCCAATGAGTAATTTAGACCCATGATGAATAACCTCCCTTCTTTAGCGGCCTGTATGTTGGGGTCCCTATCAACGTCTTGATTAAGGGTGCATTAATGAGGGATCTGCATTATCAAAATAGATGTCTGGATGGTAAGCTCCTGCAAAGATACGAGACCGTACGACAACCCAAAGCCGCAGTCGAATGATTAAGGCCTCATATTTTTAGGGCAGTAACTGTATGGCTGTTTGGCTGTGTTTTGTTCTGGTGCCTCCTTATCAAAATGAAGAAAAGGAATGAGCGCGCTCTTGCAATACAAGTGCTTTGAGAGAGAAAGCAAGTCGTAGAGCCTCGCGGCTAAAACCCTTTATCCCGGTCAGGGTTTGAGGGTTCAGGGCTTCAGGCGAATCGCTCCAGCACCAACTTTCAATGCACTGGATCTTTACAACTCAGCTGTCTTTGGAAATTTACCTCTTGCATATGTCCTTTGGTACTGAGCATAGGCGTACTCCCCGAGACGCCGGGCGACTCCTCATGGTGTACTTGGCTGTCTCTGGTTGGATGTGTCCCGACTTTAGCCTTCTTGTACAGGGGCGACGAGCTTCAACCGAACTTCAGTAGGGGACCTCAGGCCCACCAACAGTGTAGGCTTTTTTACAATGGCTCGTGGGCCAGATAATGACAAAGCAGTGCTCACCAACTGTGCAGGATCAGACATAGACCCTACAGACCGCTCTACCTCTGAAGCTGTTTTTGCCGCTTGAATCGGGCGTGGACACCGCATCTCCATATACATATGTATATATATATATATATTTATATGTGTTGTTTTTTGTTGTTTTGTTTTCTCTCTCTCTCTCTCTCTTTCTTTTCGGGTTTGGGCTTGGAGTTCAAGATGGTTTACGGGCTTGGGGTGTAAGGCTTGTCGTTGTTCAATTTCCTCTCTCTATCTCTCTCTCGCTCTCTCTCTCTCTCATTGTCACGCGCCAGGTCCTGGTCAGCACACCTGGGATCTTCAGCTCTCTCTCTCTCTGTCTCTCGCTCGCTCGCTCTCTGTCTCTCGCTCGCTCGCTCTCTGTCTCTCTCTCTCTCTTCACATCTCTCTTTTTGTCTGTCCCTCTGTGTCGTCGCTGAGGGATTAAATAAATTAAAGTAGGCTATATCTTATAAGGAAGGTGATAATTTTAGATACTTCCGACTACGTAGCCCCTAACATAGCTGACTTACTATGTCCTCTGACTTGGAGTACATTCGCTTTCGATG
Organism: Symbiodinium sp. clade A Y106; assembly: GCA_003297005.1. NCBI lineage: Eukaryota > Dinophyceae > Suessiales > Symbiodiniaceae > Symbiodinium > Symbiodinium sp. clade A. The sequence goes on along the minus strand of BGNK01001373.1, from coordinate 122,401 downwards.
GAGACGAGGTGTTTGCTTGGCCGGCTGCTCCCCTCGCGATTCGCCTGCTCTGGCCTTGGTCCAGGGATGACATGTAAGAGCATTTAAGTTGATGTTGAATGCCGAGTCGAAAGATGCTGGGGCGTTGTAAGGGAACGACAAGATCGAGGTTTCGTAGGACTTTTGGGGATTAAGGTTCACAAGGACGTTTCGTAGCAGTTGCACGAGTGTGTAGTCAGAGACTCATGGATCTCTGTTTCGAAGATTGGCCAAGATACAGGGCGCCTACTGAAAGTTGTCGGATAGGATTTGCACGTATAGTCGCGCCCGGATCTGGAGTCCCCTGCCCCCACCCGCCTTCCACAGCAACACCGTAGCCCCATGCTGTTTCTTGACATAGGATGTAACCCCTAGACTCTATACATATTGAAGACTATACGCATGCATAATAGTAGCCCTGAAGTTCGAGAAACCATGTCAACGCCATAACTCCTGAAAGGCCATTTGATGACCCCTAGACGATACAGCAAACCGAAAATGCAACAGCACACCCTGAACTCTCAACTCTGGAACTTCCACCCAGAACTACCCTGAACCCAAGTCCCCTCCTCCCCCCCAACCCTGCACTGGTGCGAAAAGGCGTGGATGCCTCCATTACCGACTCGGGTGGGGATGCTGCCGACGATTTCTGGGGATCAGCAGGCAGCCCGGTTCTAGGTCATAGCGGCTTCACAGGATGTTAATTGGCGGTGTGGCTAGGCTTCTTGTTGATATGATTTCATCCAGTTCCACTACTCGTACAAGTTCAAACTAAGGTTTTGCAGGGTCTCATAATGATTTGAGCTGGGTTCATGGTCACAGACAAGATGTCACTTTGATAGGTCTTTGCAGGATTTGAACATGCGTTTCGCATGTGTTTTGTGTGCACTCTTCCGAAGGCCCTAATAAGCAAGAAGCAAGCCCCACTGATTGCAGCAATGGGGTTTGACCGATAGCATGCATTCTTTGGGGTTTAGGGTTCAGTATGCTAGATCGGCCTCACATGTTCAGGGCTTCAGGGTATAAGGTTTTTGTCAAGCCCTGGGATGCCTAGCTCAGATACTGTATCCAATACCAATCTCTTGGTTACATCTGAGGTTTTAAGGTACACTGACTGTAAACTTGAGGTTCGTTCGTGCAAAGTCTGGCAGAAAGTTAGGGTTTACCTGGAGGCTGGAGGTTCGGGTGGTTAGCAGGCAGGTTCGAAGAAGTAGGGTGCTGTGAAGTGCACAGGGCATTGACGTTTCAGCCTCTTTTGAGGTTCGGATGTTCGAGACACAACCAGTGATGCGCATGGATGCCAAGTCCGGTTTATGGGCTTCGGGATTTGGATGCATTTGAAAGGGCTCTTGGCACCGAAAACCTCTCATGGTGGGGCGCGGGGGCATTTAGAGCCTCAGATCCGTGCGACGAAGCACTCGCCACCTTCTCGGAACGGAAGATACCTGTTCTTCTGACGCCTTCTCAGAGATTCTGACATCCGGGATTTCTAGGGTCGCTACCGGGTTCCTAGCAGGTTTGTACGGGTTTTATAGGGTCTAGGTCCAGGTTTGCTTACCTTTCCTAGAAGGGTTTTCTACTGCCGTTTTCCCGCGCAGCCATGTACAACTTCGATCTATTTTGAAGGCTTCAGCAAGCCACCGAAGCTCCACTCCCTGCAGTACACCAGCCTTCATGCTGTCCTCACTACAGTAGGTATGTAATTTCAGGCTTTACACAGGTAGTTGGAGCTGGGTCTAGGATGAACGCCAAACCTTCAATCCTAAACCCTATAGTACCTTTATAGAACACTTAAGAAGCCCAACACCCACTGAGTGTCGAGATTTGAAAGCAGGTGGCGGTGCGACCTTGGCGTCGGGACCTCAAACTCAACAGTCTTCGTGGAAGACGCCGGGGATTTATTTGGTGCATACAGTATGGATCGGATCTCCTGATTGTGGAATTCATGGCACACTCAGTAATTATGCTTCAAGTTGTTTGAGGGTATATGACGGAATGAAGCCCTGCATGAGTCCGATTTTTCGCAGAGGGCTCCTACCGAACAAATCACCCCTTTCTAATCTATGCACACTGGTTTATATAAGGCCCTTCCGTGAGATATGCGCTCTAGAAGATCTAGAAAGTCCACAATCTAGAAGTCGTAAGCGAAGGAAACCGCAAAACGAACCCTGAGTCATACGCTACTTACCTGACCGACGTGCCTTTGCTGGAGGGTGGAAGATGCTTTAAGGGCTGCATTTGGTGTGGGCTAAGGTTGAGGGTCCAGCGTGGGCCAGTTTTTTGGTGATAAGATTGCTGACCACTGAAACCTGCTTTCAAAGATCCCAACGCCCCTATACCAAGTAATATATCCCTTTACCATTTTCAGCGACTCTGCGTAGAGGCGTAGAGGTTCCAACTTCGATTTGAAAGGGCTGGGATCTCGGTCAAAACGAATTCGGGATGCTTTGTGGACGACATCCCAACACTGCAGGCCCACGACGGCGCCTGCCACCACGGTCTCGGAGCGTCCAGCCGTCACAGAGGCTTCGTTGAGTAGAGACAGAGGACTGGCTAATTGGCAAATTCCCTCCTGACACTGCCTAGATTGGGCCTAGATCATAAAAGAGCATCGGTCAGACAAACACTGCATCTACAACCAGGCCCCACACATCAAACTCCAAGCCCTAACCGACACCTTAAATTAAATTCAAAGCCCTACACCCCAGGATCTAAAGCCTAAACGGTGAACGCCAACGTGAACCCACAGTTCGCGGTATGTCATCGGCTGAGCCTTCTTCAAATATTACATGGGCCTACAATGAGAGCGATACTCGTTATAGGGCTTCATCAATGATTGTTCTGCGGTTCCAGGGGGTTGTTACGGTTTCAATTCTTAATACAGCGTGTTGAGGTATTGTATACAACTATCTGGAGACAAAGAGGACATGCTATGAACAAAAGCATACCTATATTGAGCATCAGGGCTGTCAATCCTCTTTTCTTGGTATCACAGTCGAAAGGTTTCGGGGCAATTTAGACTGCAGGCTACTGAAAGACTGACCATTGCTACTATTCATTGTTGGAGCACTCGCAGCAGAAGCAGCGGTGGAGAAGCCGGGATACCAGTGCAAATGGTGATTCGCTGGTGGTCGTCGTCGTAGACAACCGCAACATGGACCCTCACGTACCCAATAATCATTACCTATATTCCCCCAACTCACTTACCCACATATGTAGGGCCAATGTCAGTATGCTTTGGCTTCTTGCAAGAGCTCTGAGCACAGACCATAGGAGCCGGCACCCCCACACCTTTAGACTAGAGCTTTGCGGATTGGGTTTGTTGCAGCTTGCTCCAAAAATCCTTCTTGCTGCCTGCAGAACGCGTCCCGTGCGCCTCCAGGTATGCAAGAATATCTGCAGCCACGTTCTAACGAGCTGCCTGGGTCCTCCAAGCGATTGGGACTGACAGTCGAGAGCCCCTGAGGCCACAAACTGCTAAACAGTTGCAAGACCCTGAACCAAATAAGCCCGGCATAGACCCTGTAAAACAAAAAGCACAGATTAACACCCTAAAACTCCAAAGCCTTCACTTCTGGCCACTGAAACTTAAATCCTGACCACCAACCCCAACCCCAAACTCCCTACCTTGAAGCCCAGAAACTTGGTTGTCTCCGGAGGATACATGCTGGTGTTCCCTTGTTTCACCTCTATAAGGCATTGGTATAGCAAAACAATTCCGAGGGGTCCAACACCAAAGCTTTAGTTCCTGACCTCTTTAAACCTAACCTTCGGCCCCTAAACCCTACTGTCACCTCAACCCACACTCCCTACATAAGCCCTGAACCGAACCAGGCACCCCCGGAGTCCGGTGTGCTTGAGACCCTACTGAGCATCGCGCGGGGCTGAGCGAATCAGGCTGCCTGCATCGCACTTCCCCACAACCTAAAGTCCTAAACCCTGAACTCTGCTTGGGGGCTCAGAATCTTAGGGCTCACAGAATCCGTCAGGGCTCTCTGGTAAACTCAAACAAGGGTCCGAAGGATCCGAACAATTAGTCACAAAATCCCCTTACAGTCGTTTGTGCACTCATGCTATAATGTACGGCTGGGCTCCAAAACCCGTTCTACTTCCAGCAGCCCTGCATCAGTGCTCTCTAGTATCGGAAGCTGCCTTTTTGCAGGGGCTCTGAGGTTACAGGTCAAGTTTCAGGAAGTGTCCGGGTAAGCCGCCAGGTAAGCTGGCATTTCGCTCTCCGTGGCTCGATTTGTACACACAGAGCTCCTAGAACCTGAAACCCTGCACCCTAAGACAACAGTGTCGGATGACTTGCATGCACAAGCTCCAAACCGTGTTACATCGGTATGAAATCCAGCTTGAAACACTGGAAGCCCTAAATTAGCGAACCTTTCTCCTTCCAGGCCTTTGGAGAGATTTGGTTCCGGGGTGTCGGGATCTGAGATTAGCCACCAGACTCCCCCTTCTAGTCCTTACAAGTGGGCTTAAGTAGGCTCTTTTCATATGAGCTGACTTAGCTGACCCACCTCAAACCGTGCAGCCTGAACCCTACTTTGAACTCTACTAGCACCTACACCCTAAAACCCTGTAAAAGCCAAAGCCTTAGAGGTGGAGAGCGAGCTGTTCGTTATCATTGCTGCGTCCAGTGGGGGAGCAGAGCTCTCAGTTTCGTTCTTTCGTTTCCTTTTCGAAAAGGGGGGGTGGCTGTTTCGTTGGAGGCCAAGCTGGCGTCTTAAGTAAGTGTAAATGTTCATGAGAGGATTTAGTTAGTAAGTGTAGAGTATTAGTATAGTGTTATAATATACATGCATGCATACATGCAGAATACATGCATACATGCATACATACATACATACACATATACAGAGACAGACAGACAGACAGCCCGACAGACAGACAGACAGACAGACGTTCGTTCATACATGCACACACACACACACGTATACATACAGGTACACGTACACGTAGACGATCGTAGACGTACACGTACACATACACAGGGACAGACACAGACACATAAACGTACACATACACATACACAAATAATAGATATTGTTGCGAACATTGAGATAGAATAAGTAGCCGCGGGCTCTATCAAACCGTCTAATTAAGGATGAGAACTATCTTGAACTCATCGTTTAGATCCTTCTGTACCTTAGTAATTAATCATGTACATAGTCAATATACCCACAGCAAATTTTAAGAATCCCTCCATACTGCACTGGATATTGCTCAAGTCAGGCTTTTGGAGCCTCCGGGAGTTGGGATCTGCTTCTCTCATTTAATCCGCCGGTTTTTGCAGGGTTTAATGGGGTTGCACGGTGTTTTCTACGGGTTGCTCCATTTCTACAAGGTGATTGAGGGTTTAAGTATTGGGGTCTGGATGATTGAGAATAAGTGTCCCTAATTATCCCCATCATCATATTGTCGTATGCCTCCGAAACTTATTTTCAGTACATAGGCCCAAGTGTTATGCCAAACGACAAACCCGTGTATGTGGAACCGTTCACTGTCGTTGTAGAAACCTTTGTCATAGTTGGGTAAAATTTTACATTTTTATGGGTCCTTAAAGCCAATAAGGAATAGAAATTCAAATTTTTAATCCTATCCCAACCATGAACTAGCACCCAACAAAGCCTAAATTCGCTGAAGGCCTGTGGGCTTTGTTGCCTCATCGCCGGAGTTCTCCTGCTGCTACGCCGAAGACGGCGTCGGAAGGCATCCACTGACAAGGCCTGTTGTTGCCTGAGGTTTGTCGGTTCAGGATTTTAAGGGTTGAGAGTTTAGATCAGTACTTGAAGGACCTGTATCGTTTGCACTCGGTAGTGATTATGAGGATGTTCTCAGGGTTTAACAATGCTTCTTCAGGTTTCTACAAGGTTTCTTTGCTTCTGGCAATGCCTGGCCACCCGAAGCCCTGAAATCCTGTTCCCCTGTGCCCTACACGTGTTTGGTCGTAACCAATACACTTGTTGCATTGATATAACACCCTTAATCAACTGGAAATTGGAGGGTCTTTCTTAGCTCCTCAATGCTGAACCTGGGTTTTTCGGTTTTGGTATCAGACAGACCTACATGCAAGTTCAGTCTTGCCTTGAAATAGACTTGGGCTGTGAAGTGTTTTGGCTTTCCAGGATCGGGACCAGGGCTGCTCTTGTGACAGCCGCCATGTCTTCCAGCAAAACCCCTATACTCCTAAAGCCTAACCTCCACCCCCACATACCCGCAAACCCAAGGCGACCTCGAGACCTGTGGCACACGGCTACGCCCTAAACTCCTAGACGCCGAAATCCGCGAACTCCAATCCCGAGGCCTGAAGCACTCTGAACCTTCATTTTATGAAAGTGTAAATACTTTTTCCATGGGTTTTGAAGATCTTGGAAGTTCGCATGGAACCCCATATAGCCAACCCCAGCCCTTAAGCCCAAAGCCTAAGACCCAAGCCAAACAATTTCAAAAAACGCAGTAGTACGTCGTGACTGATCCCGTTTCGCATTCCATGCTAATTTCATGGGGCGTAAGGCTGAATTCCTGACGGGAGTTTCTGAACTAAACTTCCGAAGCCCTCAAACCCTGAACCCTAAACCTAGAGCCTATCGACCAGAAACTTTGGACTAGGTGGAGAGCTCTTGGGAAGAAGTTTCCGAGTTGGCCCACAGCTTTCGAGAGCCTGGGTCACAGGATGAACGTCGAGAGTTTAGGGTTCAGGGTGGTTTTAGGGTTTAAAGCTTGAGGGGTATGTAGGAGTTTAGAGTTTCGGGTGATTTTAGGGTTTATTTAGGGCTTGAGGGGTTGAGAGTTTAGAGTTTAGGGTCTAGGGTGTAGGATGATAGGGTGCAATCGGGTTTTTTACTTTTCTGAGTAAGCTCTTACACAAGACTTTGGTATGGGTTTGGGGTTTTGTCGCCAGCATGTATTTAGCAAATCCACATTGCCATCGGTCTTGTTCATTGTTCTCCCACAATTATAATGCACATTGATTCGCGCCGTCGTAGCGGTCTTCGGATTTCTTGCGTTGTCAGCAGCTGGTTTCTACGCTATTGCAGTGTATTATTTCGTAGTTTACCTGTTAGTACTGGTGTTGTCGTGTTATCATGCTGGCCAATACCGTCTTTGATTGGTTCTTCAAGGTACTTGTAGTTAGTATGGGCTGGAAGTAGCACTGGCCACAATATAACTAACAAACACATGTGTGTATATATATATGTGTGTGTGTATGTTATCTAACTGACTTATAGGGGTTGTAGGCTTGAAGGGTAAGGGCTTGAACCAGAGAGAGCTTGAGGTTTTGCTATGGTCCGAACGCTTCGAAACTAGTTCCGCAGCAATACCTAGTCTTTCTGGGGAGGGGTGTCCTCTCAAACTGAACAGTGGAAGTTGAAGAAGGGTGTCCAAAAATCGAGGGGTCACTGGGAATCCTTGGAAACCCCATCAAACGCCGCAGCACGCGATGGAAGCTCCATCGTACCCAATCCTAAACTCTGCCATCCCTTACCGGCAGACTTCTCCCGACGTAGAAACCTGTGGCTCATGTTGGGGATGGTTTCTAGACAAATTTGAGCTAGACGGGGGGCCACAGCACTGTAAGCCCCCTGAAGGTTTGGCTTCCCTACAATAAAAGAACTTCCGAAGCACTAAGACATGAGTCGCCGGACTCGGCGCGTTCGACGGGCTCCCGTCAGTCGCGGCGCTTGAGGAAGGCTATGTTTTGTTGGAGGGAGGGTTTAGGGGTTTAGGGTTAAGAGCTTAGGGTGGTCGTCTGTTTCCTCTTTGCTGTTGCGAGGTTCCGTGGGCCTTTGGCCGGTGTTTTGCCTGTTTGCAGGTTGAGGCATCGCTCCAGTGGCACTCTCTTACAGCCCCGAAATTCGACTCTCTGGGTATGGACCGTAAACCCGAACTTTAGGTGGGTCGAGAAATCCCAGATGTCAGCAGGCCCTCCTAAGGCCAGGGTTTAGACTTTTCCGACTTAACGTTGAAGAGTTTTAAGGTTTGGAGCTTATAGGATGTAGTCATGCGCTTCAATGGTGCAGATGTGCAAGTTCTGCGATAAGCAGCTGCAGCAGTATAGACCCGAAGCCCTGAACCTTGGAGCTCAACCCTCCCCCGGTGCGCTCATTTCGTCCCTTAGAAGCATCGTTTCTGCGCCCAACTTACCTCGAGCCCTAAATCCCCAGGCTGCAAAAACCTTGACGCCCGAAAAACCTAAGCCTGCAGAAATTTTGGAAGTCCGCCACCCCGAATCCCTGCATCCCTCAACTGCTTAATCCCCGCCCAAATCTCAGGAGCTCGATGCCCGAACCCATCCCCTCAAGGTATTCTTTGTAAATAGTTCGAGTAGCTAACCATTTTACCTCTTGGGGTATTTTGGTCCCTATATCATGCCAAAGGTTACGCTTTACGTAGTTCCGTTACGATACGGGGCAACCAAGTATTTAATCCCAACGATCTAGAACCGACTCCAAAATCTGGCACTAAATCCACCACCATGAACCTCAACACCGCGATTCCTTGAAACTGTCCTGCGCGGGTCATCAAGGCCGAAACAAAGCTCATGAACCCCTGTAAACTGCGTAAGCAATACTCTTGAGATCTCCAGTTGGGTCTAGAAAAAGGTCCAGTGAAACAATGGCCGTCAAACCACCTTGCAAAACACTATATCAGGCTCCTCAGAACTACATGTTCGAAGGCTCCGCAATCCTACATACGAGCTCTACAAATTTCCACACAAAACCAAAGCCCTCACATTACAAGGAGTTTCAGTTCCTGATACAGGGCTCGTAGCATCAGTCGCTATGTATCGAGAATATATATATATATATATATATATATTTATATAATCATTTACCCCATGAACCTAAAACCCCTGAACCCCTAATTGAGGCCCCGATACTATACTACGGTGAAGTTGTGTGAATAAGTAGAGTCTAAGTAGAGGACGGTCAGACTGCCAAGGCCACGGAGGTAGTAAAAAAGCTTTGTTCAAAGTTTTTCCGCATGTTTAAAAACCACAGGTTCGCTAATCTAAACAGACTTGACGGCCCTTGCCCTACGGCCACGGAGGTAGTATAGAGCCGCTGCTTAGACGCATGTTCAGAAATCGTCACCCTGCGCTGTTTTGAGGCTACTTCTGACAGGAGCCTCAAGGCCAGGGGTTTGGGGTTTTGGGAGGGGGTTTAGGGTTTAGGCCTACCGTGAGCATGTTCACGTTGTTGCTTCGTTTGCGTTTAGGGTTCGTGGCAAGGAATTTACGAGCTTTTCGAAGGTTTTGTTATCTGAGCTTCCGGTTCAGGGTTCCGCTTGCAGCATGAAAAGCCAGTTATGTTGGAGGCTGTATGTATACTGTATCTTAGTTGGAGCTACCCTGAGCGTAACCGAGTTTATGCTATCCTGCTTACTAAGTCCCCGGAACCCAGTGCTCTGAATTTGAACCTGAACCCTAAATGCTACGTCCCCCACGGATGAAGGTGGGTGTGTGGGGTTTAGGGCTTGGAGCTATCGGGGCCGAGGTCGGGTTATGGAACAAGTTCAAGGTTTAGGGCTCGGGATGCGGAGTTGTTTTTTTTCAGATTTTCCACACGCTTCAGCCACACCGCAAGCCTGTATACGACCGCTGAGAGCATCAAACCGAAGTACAAAGCATTGTGGTCTTCGTCAATTAAACCAAAAGCCCCAGCACGGATCCGCAAACTCCACACTGCGCTCTGGCAAAAATTAAACCGCAGCTATGACCCAAAACGCTAATCCCACCTCCGAGGGACCCTAAACCCTAAACCTAAACCCGAAAGGCCCCGGAAACGTCGAGCTCTAAGCCCCAAGACTCCCAGAGCCCCTTTGAAACCGTAAGTCGCCTTTGAGCCGTAAGCCTCAGGAAAAAGGCCCTCGCTAGAATGAAAGCCCTAAACCCGAAAGTCTAAACCCTAAACTCTATGAGCTTGAAACCAAAACAAGAATAGGTGCTCAGCCTCTGAGCAGGACCCGCTAAGCTACGAAAGGTGCTCATGTCTCCTAAATTATGGCTGGTTTCTAGGCTCCCACGGGTGTTGATTAGCTTGATTCAAGTTCCAGGATATTATGGGAAGTAAGTTACCGCAAACCCCAGCAACAATCTCCATAGAGGCCCTATAAGGCCCTTTCAAAGCCTTAGAACCCTGTTAGTGTGGGGTTGCTGGACATGCAGCTGTTTGATCTTAACTTTGGAGGCGTCGGATGTAAATGGCGCGGGTTTCGAGTTCGGGGTGGGCTAGCCGAAAGTTCGAAAGCCCTAAACCGGAGACCCTTAAACCCTCAAGCCTGAAGCCATGCAGGGGCTAGGCTTCGGGGCTCAAAAAACCAAAACCAGGCAGAGAGCCAGGCGACATCCATCGTCGACGACGAGGTGCTTCTGCCGGCCTCATAGGTTAGCTGAGCTGGGTTCTTGCCCCGATTATGATTTTCGTTGCCGCAATAGAAATGTATGCAATACTGTAGATGCTGCAGTTCTTGTCGACATAAGGGGTTTGACAAATTAAATGGTATAGGCTTCGGAAAAGTTTTTGTGGATCCTACAAAAAAACTAGAGCACTATATGTGCCTCCGAAAACCGCGCACATATACAGATGAATACATATACACATATATACATATATACATATATACATATATACATATATACATATATACATATATATACATAGGTGGATGATGGGTGGTGTGTGGGTAGTGCTGGCTGCTGGGTGGCGGCTGGTGGGTGGTGTTGGGTGCTGGGTGTTGGGTGCTGGGTGTTGGGTGGGTGGTGGGCGGTGGGCGGTGTGTGTTTGGTGGTGGCGGATAGTGGGTTTCCGGTGGCGATTCTCGGCCTCGAAGTTTGACCGAAACTTCGACTGCCACTACTACTACTACAAACCAGCTAAAACGAGCCCAAACGGACGCCAAAGTGTCGTGCCGATGAGGGTTTTGGTGGGCGCAGAGGGGTTGGGCATGCATTGGGGGCCACTTAAACTACTCTATGCTACTGCTAAAAACCAGCTAAACCGAGCCCAAACGAACGCCAAAGTGTGCCGATGAGGGTTTTGGTGGGCGCAGAGGGGTTGGAGCTTGAGGAACACCGACCCTGGCATACTTGTGGTTGTGCATTGTCATGCTTTTGGCCATGATCAGCATCCTTGTTATCACAACTGCACTGGCTGCGCTTGTATTTTGGCTTTGGTCTCCGGGAACAGTGCGGCCTTTGACAACGAAAGCTGTGGCTGTGGTTGCCGTTGCCTTTGCCGTCGCGGTTCTGGTTGCGGCTGCGGTTGCCGCTGCGGCTGCGGTTGCAGTTGCCGTTAGCAATTACACTTGGTGGTGGTGGTGGGGGTGGGGTGGGCCCTGGGCTCATCTTGTGGGTTTTGTGGAGCCTGGTTGGACCCAAACTTCTTTCCTACAGCTAGATGGCACCTTTGAACACTGCAAGCCCGAAGCCTGAATTCTCGAAACCTAAATTGAAAAGCTAAACCACCTCTGAGCAGCAAAGCTATGCAACAGAAGGTTGCCGCTGACGCCTTGAGCATGGACGGCTTGGAAGGCTCGCCAACGATTGGGGGGTGTTTGGTGGTTAGAGTAGAGCTCCGGAGCCAGATTATGGTATTGTCATCTACGGACTTTGTGATTAGAGTCGGCCTTTGGGCCAGATGCTACTCAAATTTACAGGGACTGACTACAAAGACTGGGAATTTGGCTCTTATTACAAAAATACAAACATTCTGGAGGGATCCTAAGCATTTCACGGCTGGTTCTTCAGACTGGACTACGTAGTGAAAATAGATGTGCAATTCGTTGATATAGTCAAGTTTTTTGCTTGTAGCCCAGCATTCCCGATCACAGCCTAGTTGGTAGTCATGGATGGAAGTGAGTGCGTGAATGATCGTTGATGTTGCAGGGTTTGCCTCCATTGTGTGCCATCAAAGCATGTCTAGCTTTGCTAGATTTTGCTAGCATCTTAGCATCCGCAGCCAGAGACATTCCGAGAAACTAAACCATATGGCCTTGATCCGCCCCGACCGTGAGTATACTGTGCAGGGCAGCCTCCAAAATCATTCCTCTACGCAAGTGGTACTTACGTTGGGGCATGACGTCTTAATGTAGTAGCGTCGTACTTACATGTGTTCGTTGTGTGCTGCTTGGAACGTTATGGGTAGCCTAAATCCCTCAAGCGTGAACCCATAAACCCTGAACCCCGTAAACTTCAATAGAGGGCCCAGCACTGCTTCCCAAGGGGTCCTAGGTCCCAGGTACTGTTATGGGCGACATTTGCCCAAATCATAATAGTCATTCGCAATTAATAAAGAGTCCGAAACCTGAAACCTTAAAATTATGGAGATACTTAGGACCCTTTGGGTTTTGACGTTCGGGAAGGCCCGGAAGAGGTCAAGGAAGTCTTGCGCTTGATTTCCCGCCCGGAGCACGAGGCAGTTCTTAAGAGAACAGTTTCGGGAAAACAGGTGCGTACGCTTTTAGGGTTGAGGGCTTCTGACTAGAAGAATTTCAGGAATATGTTTTGTTTAACACTGTTAGGTTGAAGGTTTAGGGCTTAAGGCTTCAGGTTTTGAGCTTCAGGGCTTCAGGGTATAGGGGCTAAGGTGCAGGTTGTGCAGTGTTTACCACGGCCCCCAAGTACCATCAACCAGCTAACAAAGTCGCTATGATCCGCACTAATAACGGGTACGTACATTGGTTGGGGTGTTTTGCAGGTTTCTTCTGTAGGGGGTTTTTCCATAAAGACCATTAATAATGCCAAGTTGGGTGTCCTGAGGGATATTGGGGATCCTAGTTTGAGCTTTTACACCCAATCTCGAAAACCTCGTTTGAAGCTCTTACAGGAAGGCAAAGGTTAAGACTAGAGTCACTTCTGAAATCCCGGTGGGCAAACGCGATGTACTCTTATGGGGACAGTACTAAGGACCCCACTTCAGAGAATGCTTGATGTCGGCTGCTGTGGGATCCAACTGTAATATGTCGGCTTCAGAATTGGAACAGGGTTTTTGGATATGGGCACAGGAGGAGCACAGCATGACGAATTGCTCATGCTTAAGCCCTTAAATTGGCGACTTCGCGCTGTTTCTAACCTTTGTCAAGGTGCTTCTGCCGTGGTTTGGCGGCCCAAGCCCTGTCAGAACCCTGATGATCCAAGCAACAGCACCCTTCTATTGTGGTTCGATGGTTCATCATACTTGGATTTCAACAGCCAGTACCCGGGTTTTTCCCAACAACAGTTTTACTGTTAGCCTGCTTGCTACAGTCCCCTCATCCTCCTGGCACACCCCAACCTAGACCCCAACTTACCCTCTATTGCTATAGAATTACTAATGATCCACTTTTAAGTATCCTGAGCGCTCTGCTAAATTGTACTTGGGGTAGGGGGTCCTGGTGAGCCCACAACCACAAACTTCGAAGCTCATCCATTCTTTGCCCCGAGGGAGTGGCGCCTCCTGTGTCCAAGGAGTTCCCTCCAAAAATGGCTGCGGGTTTGGTTTTTCAGTTTGTTTCGGTTGCAAGGGGGCGCTCCGTCTAATGTCAGACCAACACGAACGATAAAACTCAGCACACATTTTTTTGTGTTTTTAGCTCGGTTTTTGCTCCCATTTTTTTGAGGGCTCCGAAGATGGCTTGATATAGCTTGTGTGTGTGCATGTTTTTCGATGTGGGTTCTTCCCCGCTTTTCAAGAAATGAGTAAGTTGTTTGTTTTGTTGACGGTTTTAAAGAACGTACGGAATATTGGCCATGCGAAAGCACCATGCCTATGCGAGAGCCGGGACTTAGTAAGTCTCACACAGAAGGTTCGAGCAATCAATCGATACGAGTATCCCCTGATCGTCCCTGTATTGTTGGCCCTGCCATGATATACCGCAAGATTGGACTTCGTGGTTAAGGGCTTCGGGCATCGGGTTGCGCTGGCAGGATCGTGGGAGCCGGCTAACTCGGCTACATTTTGCGATTATAAGATCTAAATGATCTAATTACTCGGTGTTATCTTATGAGTCCCGCTTTCTACGACCCTGGGAAGTCCAAGGATTCAAACGCTGGATGGTATGCTAGGTCCCAGATGCTACACACAGGTCGTGTTGTTTTTTGAAACCCTAGCTAATTGAGTATGTTGACCCTGCATGTGCTTACTGAGCCCCCAGCATTTCGAATTTAGGGTTTATATAAATAAATAAATACATAAATCATATATATATATATATATCAGGGTTGGGGTTTGGGGCCACGGGGGATAAAAGGTATGGAATTTGGGGCTGTAGTTTGGAGATGTTGGAGTCCTTCAACAGCATGTCAAGCTTATGAAACTTGTTGCAGCGATCGCGCGGTAGATCTGTGCCAACTCCACAAATACAATATGGAAGCTATCTCGTTCGATACAGGTACCTTGCAGCAAGGATCCAAAAAATTAGATTCTATGTTAGGATTCCTTTGTTTGAAACTCCCCTGTCTAGCACCCTAAACCGAAGCCCTAAACCCTAAACCCCAGCGAGCCCGGAGATCTGCAGGAGGAAGATGAAGAGGAGGGGGGCGAGGGCAACGCAGCTGAGGGGGACGTGAAGCTGATAGCTCCAGCCTCGGAACAGGGCCTATTTAGATATTGTTATGGTTCCTATTGTAGTATTATTTGGTATTGTTATCACTACTATGACTGTTATAACTATCATCACTATTGTGAAAATTATTACTACCATTTTCGATGCAGGGTTTATCAGCAGGGAAAGGGGGGCCCACAGGGAGCTAGGCCAGTTGAGGGCGACTGTGCGTACAGAAGCCTTGCTGTGTTCTGAAGATCTCTTATATGCGTGATGCTGCCTTTGTGACCGTACGTACTTGCAAAACGACCCCCAAGCCCGAAGACCGCAAGCCCACCAAGTCGAACCTCTTCTCTCTCAACCTTGAACTCCAAATCCTAGACCCCCGACCCTAAATTTAAACCCTAAGGAACCTTACAGTTCGATCAGCAGATAGTCAAACCTCTTCTCCGCCGCCAGCTTGTTCACGTTCTCGATAAGGTCTCCACGCAAGGTGCAACGAATGCAACCTGTACAACCCTAAGGGCAAAGTTTATACTTCGAGATTTAACGCTCGAAGCCTACGGGGCCCGCATTGCAAGAAGCAGGACGATTCAGATATGAGGCTTCAGATAGCGCATGTCAGCCGGGAAACCTGTCTGCATCTCGATCATCTTATCCTTTCCTGTAATGAGCTGTGAGCTGGATTTTACCAGCATGGCATCCACATTCAATTCGGCCATGTCGTTGACGATCAGCGCAGCGCGCACACCGTCTTGACTTGTAAGCACGTGTTGCAGAAGAGTAGTCTTACCAGCACTTCAGCCAGATGGCTCAACCAAGCCAGGAACAACAATCTAATAGACTAGAATAGTATACAGTAATACAGGAGATGATATACTAAAACACTTAAAAACACAACTTATGTATTGAAACACGCCATAACATAACATAGGATACTATAAAACATCATAAGAAAGTCTAGAATAACAAAACACAATGTGTTTTAAACAAGAAGCATAACATAATGTATCAAACCATAGTTTATGTTAATATTTAACGTATAGAATCTAAGATATAGTGTGTTAAAATTAATGTGTATATACAGTAAGATGGAGTGTATAATATGAACTATGTAATCATACAGAGTATACATATAATATATCATAATGCATGGAGACACTTACCATGTCAAGCATCGTCGCTTGGGATGCTTACAAGTTTCAACATGAAAGTCACACGTTAAACACCTAAAGCCCATAGCCCAAGCCGCTGGAGCCTTGAACCGGAAGCTTTAATTTTGGTGCCTGAATATTCAGAAAGGTTTGTTTTTGAAGGGGGTGTCCTTTTTTTACTTTACGTATAGTATTCTAATTATGAAAGCGCCTACACTAGACCCCTAGAGCCCCAGATCATGCCCCGTATAGTCCCAAATACATTAAACTGACCTCTTCATTTCGTAAGCCCTGAACCCCATACAAACTTATTAAAGCCCGATTGACCTGAAATTCTTAAATCCTGCAGCCGTAGAACGTAAACCCGAAACACCGAACCCAACACCCTAAACCCTTAAACAAAAACACAAAAAACCCGACTCCAAGTCAAGTCCCATAGCTCTCCTTGAGCTCTCAGGCGGAGGCTCCTCCTGAGCCGACAGAGGAGATGCCGCACAGCTTGGGTTTAGGGGTTTAGGATTTAGGGTATCAAAGTGTAGGGTCTAGGGTTGAGGGTTTAGAAGTGATGACAAGTTTTTGGTCTCCATAGACGCATCTATGTAAAGCAATATTATGACGGTCTTTTAAGGCTTTCACGGTTTCATGATTTTTGATGCTCAGAATAGAAGCCTCAGTAATGAGACGAGGTTCTGCGGAAGTCGAGCTCAGTTGATAGGACTCTGGAAGGCTTAGATGAATCCATTCTGATCAAACAAAGTTTCGATAGAGCACCGGAGGAGGCGAATCCGGACTTACGGCGGTCATCACTCAAGCTGAGAACAAGAATGAGAGCCGGAGGAGACGGCAAAAGCGGCGAAAGGCGCACTAACACAAGCCCTTGAAGACGGCACAAGCGGTTGCAGAAGCTTTTCGACAGCTTAAGATGGGCAGCGAAGCCGAAATCCAGAACGCATTGCCAGCGCTTCAGAAAGAGCTGCCAGTCTTGGCACTGCCGCTCCAAGCCTCCGTTGTGAGTTCGCAGAAGCTAGGCTGCGAGTGTGAAAGACAGACACAGGCGATTGCAGAAAGAAGAACTGGATGAGGTCAGATGTACATAGATGTACTGATTGCCGCCATAAGCCGTGCGAGTGCAGCGGGGTTGGGCACTTCATACCTACATGACCTACATGATACCCATGCCGCGCGGGAGAAGAAGCTTCTGTTGGCAGAGCTGCTTTTGGCAGTGCGCGAGCAGCGAACATGCAGCGTTCGGGCACTCTTTGCGCAGGCAAAGCGCCATATTCCAGAAGCGTCCTGGCCTCCCCACACTCAAACCCAAGCCCACCCACCCCACCCACAGCGCGGAGAAGGGTCCGAAATTATTCCATGACGCTCAACACCATGGGACCCTAAAACCCTAACAGCCCCAGACCCATGTTAGAAGCCCAGAACTTCCCCAAACCCTTCAACCTCAAACCCTAAGTGGAAGGAACCCAGGCAAAGACCCTGCCGCAGGAGCCGGAGTTGATCCGGATCGCCCAGGAGGCTGCGCGCGAGGCAGAGAAAGAGCCCCACGGATCGAAAGTGGATTTCGGAATTCGGGCTTAGCATGATGAGGTTTGGGGCTTATGGTTATATGGCTTATAGGGTTTAAGGCAGCAAAGTTCAGAAAGCCAACCCAACGCGACGAGCGACATGATGGATAGCGGGTTGGAATCACGTAAAGCGACGTCCTACATGCTATTGAAAGCCGGGTATCCGACACATGCTTCGAGCCGGCAGCCTTGCACTTTAAACGAATTCATTTGTACCCCAAACTTGGCCCCAAACCTCCACAGCCACAACACTGCAAGTTCAAACTCCTTTGCAGCGTGACCACTTGCCCCGAAGCCTTAACCCGCTTTCAAGCTGTTAAGCCTTAAGTTCTGGAAAGCTAATCCATCGACTGCACTGCTGTGGTCAGGACACAAGGCTCAATGTTTGGGTTTTTGGATTGAGTGCTCTAACCCCCAAAATCCTAGATTATCGAGCTTTGAGGTCTCATATTATAGGTATTAGACGCCTCAAATGTCAATCCCAGGGTTTAGGGCTTTAGGCCTTGCCGGTTGCATTGCTGAGGTTTAGGGCCGAGGGAGTTTTCTCAAGGCAAACTCCGGCAGACTTGCTCCACTTTGCGAAGCGGATCGCCTCGGAGGACGGATGTTGCTCTTACAAGCCCCCATCCAAAGCCCAGATGGAAGTGTGGTAGTACCAAAGTCAGCTCAGACTGTAGAATTGCAACCAAAAAACTTGTTTAGGAAATTCAGACCTCTTGTGGGTATATCTAATCTTGTGAGCATGTTCGCGCTTCCTCCACTCCTTGTGCACCTGTGCACCTGCTTGGCAACACATTGATGTTTTCTCTTGTTCTTAGCTCTACGACGGCGACGACTCTTGTGACTCTTACGACGATGGCGACGACTGCGCCGGCTGCTGCCTCATACTACTCCCCCGACTACTCCTACGCTACTCCTGCTGCTGCTGCTCCTGCTCGTTTTACTTCTGCTTCTGATCTACTTCTACTTCTACTTCCGTTTCTGCTTCTACTACTACTGCTACTACAGCTACTACAGCTAATACTACTACTACCACCACTACGACGACTACTACCACTAGTTCGACTACTACTATTGCCACTACAAACTACTCTATACTACTTTACTATTCTATACTGCTCTGTACTACCCTATACTACTCTACACTGCTTTGGTACTCTACTACTCTGTTACTCTACTACGCTGCTATACTACTCTACTACCCTATTACTTTAGTGCTCTACTACACTTTAATTCTCCTCTACTACTACTACTACTACTACTATTACTACTACTGCTACTACTACTACTACTACTACTACTACTACTGCTGCTACTACTACTACTACAACTATTGCAACAACTACTACTACTGCTGCTGCTACTACTACTACTGCTACTACTACTACTACCACCACTATTTCAACAACTACTACTACTGCTGCTGTTACTACTACTACTACTACTGCTACTACTGCTACTGCTACTACTTACTACTGCTGCTGCTACTGCTACTGAAGCCACGGCCTTCTAGCACGTTCTATTCTACTGATTGTGGTACGAGTATTGCGTTTACTATTCCCAGTTCAAGTTCAGCTGTCCTGAACTGCCCGATCAAGTTACCGTCACTTAAGGGATGCTTAGTGAGTTGGCATTTTCGTTCTACCCGAGCCAGGAGCAGGCAACTTCGGCACGCCTGGTCAGCGCGAAGCGTGACGCCCGCTTCGAAGCTATGGACCGTGAATTGGGCGAGGTGGGGAGCTCTGGGCGTTCCGAAAGCTTGCAGATGGGCACTTGGGATTTAGGGATTTACATTGTTTAGGGATCTGGATTTGGGTTTTGGGTCTTTGTCTGGGGATGAAGGCTTAAGGAAATTGGAGTCTAATCTCCCAAAATTCGAATGCTACAGGAATCCCAATACAACATAACCCGAAGCCAGTTTCAAGGATTCCGTGTCGCCAATCTAGTCGACATGCTCAGTAAGTTTTCCTTCCTCTTCATTTGGCTGTTTGAAGGCACAGGGGACGTCGTAGATCGGTTACTTTGGGCCAGCCTTTAGCGCGGTAACAGAACGAATTGGGCTATCCTAGCTCTGACCCTGCCTTAGACTTACCTACTAGGTCTCCTGCAGCCCTCGGAGAGCTTCGGAGGATTTTGGATTGAGCTTCGGGTTTAGGATTTGGGGCTTGGGTTTGGGGTTTGGGGTTTAGGGTTTAGGGTTTGGGGCTTGCTGGAGGAAGCCCAGAAACGGAGTGTTGGTTTTTATGGTTGACGGCTCTTGGTACCAGCGCAACCAGCAGACACAAAACCCAGCAAAAGCAGCTATTCGTCCAGATACGCTGTTCTGTCAAGAGCCTCACTCCAAAATTGTCCGAACACGAACTCCAATAACCCGAAGAGGCTAGCATAGTGATTCGAATAGTGCAACTATGGCAATTATAGTAGTGTCTATACAAGAACTTTTAGAGTACATCCCGAAACCATATTCGACCCTTCACGCCAAATTCCAAACATGCACGACTGAAGCCTTACAGCCAGAGGCTTCATTGCTTCATCCCTCAATTTGACACGGTTTGAACCCATGTATCCTTGAACCTCTATAGAACCCGCAAAGGAACCCTAAACCCTCGAAGCCATACTCCGCAGGCTGTCGCAGAGGCGGCCACGGCATCACCCTTCCGTCGCAAAGGTGCGGAGCTTGGCAAACCCTAGCTAAAACTGTGAACCGCTGAACCCCTAACCCCTAAACCCCTCAACCCTTGAACCCCAAGCCCAAAAACCCCAAACCCCCAAAACCCAAAACCCAAAAACCCTAAACCCTGTACCCTAAATCTTAAACCCTAAACTCCTAGCTCCCAAGCCGCTTACAGAATCCTCAAATTCAGTGAAGCGTCCGCCCTACCTTGCCCCCAAATACCCTACCTCGTTAGGGTTATATATTATGATTTGTTTGTATGAACCCTTGAAACGGTCGGTTTATTATGGGGTTCCGGCAATCTCAAACTCTGCGAACCGAGGCAATTCCTCCGTCCGGCAGAAGCCTTCGGCAAAAGCCACGGCGTGAGCCATTCCAGAGATGTCCATTTTAGAGACCCCTTCATAAAGACTGCGCAAATCGGTGTAGATCGCTGCTTTGAGGGAGTTCAGCGGTACGGCCGTTCTAATCTGTACTTCTAAAAAACCTAGACTTGATGAATTACCCAACTTCAGAAGTTCGTCAAGCCTCAGAAACTCGGTGCCAGGAAGAGAGAGAGAGAGAGAGATGACATTCGAGTCCCGGCAATAGCCGTGTAGCCGTGTACCTTAGGTGCTTCGTGGTTCAAAGGGTTTGAGGGTTCAGGAACTAAGGGGCCTTGGAAAGATCGAAGCAACCGAAAGTCGGATTACATTCGAGAGTGTAGGCGGAACTAATGTTAGCCAAGAGACTGTCTGCCTGGCCTCTCCGAAGGAGTGTGCCGAATTCGCAGGCATCCAGCGGTGGTTTCTCAACTCTGACCTAACACCCTAACTCTAAACCCTAAATCCAAAGTCCGTAAACCGCTAGGACCTAAACCCCTAAACCATAAGTCCCTAAACCCTAACACCTGATCCCGTAGGTTCTCGGATGTTTCGGCTTGTGGAAACCCCTTGGAAGCCGAATATCGACCACTAAATTTCGGTTTATGAAAATTAGTTGTGTGTTTGGCACAGTTTCAGACTTGTCGCTGGACGGGCAAGGGCCCTCAAATTCTCTTTCATAAGAAGACCCATAGGCTCGACCCGAGATGCCTTTCATTTGCTGATGCCTCCGCTTGCGAGACGGTCGCTGTGTACAGATGAAAGAAACGCCGCGTGAAGTTGTTTTTTCTTGTCGTGCAGGCTGTGGGGTGCAGTGTAGATGCATGTCGGGGTTTGAATATGTCTCCGTAGAGTCCCCGCATGATCTATACCATACCCAAACGCTCTACTCTAGTGTTACGGCCCCCGATGATATGGGGCACGGGTCTGGAGCAGGGGCTGAAGGCTTCAAATACCCCCTACAGGAACCCTATACAAAAATCCACATACACAATGTGTCATGTCATGACACTTACCTCAGAAACCCTTACAGGGATCCATCTATTGACGAACCTTTTGAGGGTTTGGGGTCGAGGGGTTTTGCGTCTCTTACAGTCATAACATGTGGAGTAAACCTTCTCATGAGCCCCCCCCTCACCCCCGCCTCTCTTCCCCACGCAGGCGCAGATAGAAGCAGGACTGAGTCGCGGGCTCGGACGGCATTTGGACGGGGACTTCGAGGTTCCGGCTTAAGTGTCCTAATATTGCTACGGTTTCATGTGGAGACTTGGGTTTGCTATGATTGTAGAGGTTCAGCGAGATAGACCCCATATGATAGAGCCCCTCTCCTTGGCCAGGATTACAGCAGGGGTCTTGATTGAGTAGTATAAACCCTCCATGACGGGGAGTATTAGTCAGGGCTCAACAGTTTTGACAAGGCTTGTGCTGTACATACTGATATTGAACCCTAACATAGGGGGTATTCTGCAACCTAAGGGAGATCTCGGGAAGTTCGCCTAGGTGTGGCCTCCTCCGAGCAGAGAGCGAGGCACCCGACGCTAGGTCCCAGGGTTCCTTTAAGGGCTCTATAAGGATTTCTATAAGGGCCTCTGCGATAGTACATAATTTTCTAGGGCCTTGAGATGGATCTTAAGCCCCGAAGCAATGCCATGTTGAACTGGTCAACACTATAGGCCCAAGTACCTCAGAATCGTATCAAGTAGGGTTCATCAGTCGGTCGCTAAGACCCGCTAACGAATCGTGAGGTCTTCGCAGGGAATCTAAAACATACCTGCACCTGTGCTGAGCGCCTGAAGGATTTTAGCACCATCAGCAAGCCAGCTCATGACAAGTTCAGCTGTTTAGGAGCTCCTCCATGTGGAAAAGACCGAGGGGGTTCATAACGATATCAATATCCCCACACGTTTGTGGACCCTTCGAGCAACGACCCTAAAGGTCCAACTATCCAAGTCGTATCACGTCAATTCCCAGGGTATAGGGTTAGGGGTGTAGGGTTTAATACTTTACTGAGAATATGTTTTTGGTATTGGGGTCCTTAGGGAGCCATACAAGCCCTTTGTCAGGCAAGCCGTCGCTGCAGCACAAGCCGCCGCGCAGGTAGGCATCTGGTCTTGGGTTGCAAACGGTAAGGTTCTGAATAGCTAAGACTGGCAGGGTTTAGGGCCTGTTCAGTGATAGTATCCCCTTACAGTCCTATATGAGTATACTCCACTATACCCAAAACCCTGCTCGATTCTTATAGAGACCAGTATGTCTTGAGTGTACTTGCAGTGGTTCGGGGAAGTTGAGCTTGCAAGGCCTTGACCCCACCGAACAAATACCGTCGCAGCTTTAACCGAAAGCACCGTTTCACGCATAGCTTAACAACAACCTTAGTATGATGGCCTTTAAGGTGACAGAGAGATAATCAGACAACTACGTACACGTACGTATGACTGTCTGTCGATCTGTCTGTCTGTCTGTCCGTCCGTCGGTCTGTCTGTCCGTCGGTCTGTCTGTCCGTCGGTCTGTCTGTCTGTTTGTCCGTCTGCCTGTCTGTCTGTATGGTCTGCACAATCATTGCTACACTTTGTGCTCCGTCCGATTCAATTGAGGTGTTTGGTAGTATAGAAACTATATGGCCTACACTGCAAAACGGAGTACTCGGCTTCTCGGCTTAAAGCGACATATCGGTGCAAGCGGAATCTGTGCAAATCCGGGCAAGCTGCGTATCGACGTAAATCGGTGTATCTTCGGCAGATAGACCCGTTTCACGCATGAGGGCCGACGCTCTGTTTTCCCCGGTCTCAGTCCTGGCTCCTTTGCCTTTGCATTCCGTGAGCGGCAACAATCGGCGTAAGCATCTTCGATAGTGAGCGGCATAAGCGGCGCAAGTGTCGCATCGCCGTCGGCGGTGTAGCAGGCTAGGTGGCCCATCGGTGCAGGTAGATCGCTGGTCCCCGCACTGTCGCGCAGCGTTGCCGTGATGTTACCATACAGATCTGCGGCGATCCTAAGCCCGAGTATCTAGTAATCTAGTTATTGGGGATTTCAGACCCCCGCCAAACTGCAGAAACACTTATCATAAACCTTACTCCACCCTTGCAAAACCCTTACAAAGCCCTTGCAACGGCCTGCCAGGGTCCAGCGGCTTGGGGTGGGTCGAGGGGGTTGGCTGTAGGGCTTCGGGTTCAGTCGGGCTTAGGCTTGGCAGATGTGCGTGTCATGATGAGGGCTTTGCTGTAGCACATGGAGGGGGTGTCAAAAAGACCTTCTCAGGCCTGAGATCCGTTTATTCAATAGAACGTAGCTCCGGTCCGTCAGGCATCGCCTGCGAGCACCCGGTTTGTGTGCCAGTCACCCCTGCCCGCGCCTCATGCAGGCATGTAAACCCTTGTGAATTAGCTCTTCTCCAGATGGTTTGAAGTTTGCAGGTTTGTTGGATAGTTTGTTTACAGAGGTTCTGCTTACCTTCTGAGGGCAGTAAAGTAGATATCCTACACGAAGCCATCCGAAACCCCGAGCTCCTGCGCCCTTTTGCCGGCAATGTCTTAAAGCTTAACCCTCACTTCCAAAATATTTCTGAGCCTCGTAAACCTTCAGCCCATAAGCCTTGAACCACCTCCTCAGCCCAGAAGCCTTTAATCTCTAAGCGGTAAAATGCCACCTGATATACAGTCTGATGCTGTAAGGTTTACGCCGAACATCAGGGCCCGTAACACGGCGCAGTATACACTGTACACCGAAATCCGAAGCAAAAAGTGCAGCGTTCGGGGTTCGCGCGTAAGGTTTAGAGTTTACTTCCAGCGTTTCTGAAGTGTGACTACCTTTAGTTTAAAGTACTGCCAACAGATCGGAGAGAGGCCCGAACTCTCACATCGCATCGAGCTTCCAGCACAGATTTGTCAGCCCGGTAGACACTCTGCCCTAAACAAATAGATTAATTGGGAAGATGAAGGTAGGGTGCGACCTGGCGTCGAAGAAGGGTTCGAGGAGATGGGGCTTTGCACGCAATCAAAACAGGGTCCATGATCGGGAATAATGCGTGCAACAGAACATCTCATGACATGTCAAATTTACATCGTCAACCGCTGCGAGGATATTTTGGACAAGCCCTAAAACCCTCGAACCCCAAACCCTGAGCACTGCAAGCCCAAAGCCCCTAGGCCTAGGCCTCTTAACGTGCTCGTCTGTCCCAGTGGAAGAGGAGATCGGGCATCATCTCGGTTGCCCAGCAGTATCTTTATTCGCTCTAAGCACGCCCTAAACCCTTCTTGAGCCGGATGGGAAGAGGGGGCTCCCGTAGCTGTGGGTGGTTTGCTCAGGAGCATAGTTGAAGGTTCAGGTAGCATAGCGGTCGGAAGAATCTCCTGGTATTCCCTATATAAGTATAAACATAGTATAGTATAGCCCTAACCATATTCGAATTGTTACGGCCCTGCTGTCGGATCTTGGGATCTGTTTGTGCAGCACGTTGCGGAGGTCTGGTGGGTCTGGTAGGTTTTATCCGAGCAGTCCAGTTTGTGGGAATTCAGATCAAGTTGCGGTTTAGGGGCTGCTCGGAGGTGTATAATAGGTCTGATCAACAGTCGCAAGTCGCTTTTTACCCATGCAGACCGTATGAACCCTAAATTCCAAACCCAAAACCCCGAACACCTAAGTCCTGATCCCTAAAACCTGGACCCCAAAAGTATGTAGAATAGTGGCCTTTTATAGGTATTGGGCCACTATGTTACCTACTTTTAGGGGTTTAGGAACCCTGAACCCCCAGAGCCCTTACTCCTGCTTTGCCGTCTCAGCCCTACAAGGTCTCCGACTCAGCCTGTGACGCTGATCTTGAAGCCCCCTGGTCGCTGCGCGTGCCATGGCAGAAGCAGGGTTCTTGTTCAGAACTTTCTTGGTAATTAGAACAGGGCGTCAGGGGCTGGGTTTGTGTCAATGAATATACGATAGTATACGGGCTTAAATAATTATAATAGGGCTTCGGCTGGTATGGGAGGCTATAGCGATAGTGGGAAGCTCAGGAAGCTACGATTACTTGGGTTGTTCCGGAAGTCAAAGGTCTATTTTGGAGGCTGACGTTTTGGGGTTACGGGGTGAGGTTTAAGAACCTTCTTTACGTCACCACAGCTGTATACCAATATTACTAGTTGCTGTCTGGGGTTCATTCGGATAGATTGAGGCTATCTGGAATTAGTAGGGCCAGGGGCATCTCCGCTCAGGTGGGTGAACGGTAGGGCCGAAATCAATTCATCAAATGAAAGTAGGCTATGGAAGCCAACCCGCCTTGTAGGTATGTTACCCTCTTAGGCTGCTACGTTTGACGGACCGATCGGGTAACCCTACCCTACAAGACATCACCGCAGGCTCGTGGTTAAATTGAGTATACGAGACGCGAAGCAGCCACGCCATGGCCATGACATGAGGCTTCATGCAGGTATCAGGGATCAGGAGTTCGCGTTTAGTCCCAAATGATCGCAATCCTTACTTATGCCGCATTGGCTGAAAATTCTGGGCCTCAGAAATACTGTGCCGAATATCTTTATCTACCACTTTAGACCCTAAACCCTGATCGCCCAAGACTTGGAAGCATTATTTTAAATGCCTTTCGTCTACTTCGCCCCTCAAGGGTAGGAAGGAATCTATCTCAAACTAACCAGGGTTCCTAAATGCGTTTTAAGGCAGATTCCTCAACTAAGGGGCTTGGAGTCACTGGATTCGCTGGATGATCTACGATTGCACTTACTAGTTGAAGTGAGGGTTGAACATTGACACCCATGAAGACCAGCTTGGCTTGTGAACTGCATGCAGGGAATCATGCATCCAGAAACATAGACTTAGACAAAATGCCAGAGTTGAGTCGGTTGAGGGATATCCGCAGGTAGGGAGATGGAGGCTTGATAAGATAGGCCGCAGCCCTATCTCAGTCAGTCCTACAATGTGAAACGCTTCTGGGAGCCTTGTGCAATCCTACACCCCGGCTTAGGGTTTCGATGATAGGGCCAAAGCTTGTTGGAGAGAAAAATTTTCATCTGGAGGGCCTGTCACGAGTTTCATTATTTACTAGGCGTGTAAGGGTTGTATAAAGGTTTAGGGTTTGTCAAGACCGACAACCCATTTGCTTAATTGACGCTTCCATGTTCCTAGCCGCGAAGGCGGACGTGACCCGGACGGAGACCGAGCAGGTTCTTTTTCGTAGCGCTAACCGTAAGTAGAATCCTAAGGGTACTGAAGCCAGGTGATGTGAACGTTTGGATCTAAAGCCTTCTTGTTCTGTCCACGACCCACCCTAAAAACTAAACCGTGTTTCCAAACGTTTAAACTCGCCCACACCCACAAGCCTATTTGCTCATCTTTACAAAGGCGGCTTCGGGAAGCGGTGAATTCCGTTCGAGCTGCGGCGAAGGATCTCCGGCTTAGGGTTTCAAGGGTTGAAACACAACGTACTCATATGGCAACGGCTTGTGCAGCTCGTGTTTAAGTCCTTATCTAGCCCTTGCTAAGCTCCGGTTTCGGGCTTGATGTCTGGGTTGGACCACGCCAGGTTTCGGGCTGGGTTCCTGTGTGTCTTGTGTTTAGAACTGGGCTGCCGAAACCGACGTTAATCAACCCTCAATCCCCGGACACTGGAAGCTGTACCCCCGAACCTCAAGCTTGAATTTTTGAATTTGAATTCTTTCATGATCAGGGTGACGATTTCATGTGCGTGTGTGTGTGTGTGTCTGTGTATATATATATATATATTTATATTTATATATACACACGCACATAGTTTTATGATATGCATCGGCAGCTTGCTTCAAAGAGCCAGTGCTTAGAGTCTTAGAGGCTCAGGGCGCTTTGAAACTCATTTAGTGGGTCATCGAAAACATGAGTGAAAGGATGTTTGCGTAGTTCCCGATATCCCGTTACCGCCCCTCGAGCCAGCTGCGAAAAGGCCCTCCTCAGGGTTAAGGGGTTTAAGGTTTCCGATGGAAGGGGACCGAAAAAGCCCTACGCCCTTTTTCCCCCAAGCCTTGAACCGATTTGGAGTTGGCATTTTGGCTTTCTGTCCGTGGGACGGGTTTAGGGTTTAGGATGGGTTTAGGAGTTTGGGTTGAGAGTTGGTTTCAGTCTTGCCTAGGATTCAGGGTTTAGCACGGGTTCAGGATTGCGTGGCAAGCGACACAGGTTGCAGTCCCGGTCCCCAAGCCCCAAGCCAACTGCGGCTCCGCGTTGCATGGGGCGCGCGAGAGCAGCTCCAATCACCTAGTGCAGAGTTCTATTGGCGTTTTCCTGCATGGTTTATTAAGGCGCTTACAGAGTACGAAAGGAAGACAGGAAATTGATTGGAGAGTGTATGGTTATGGGAATGGTTTGGGAATAAGGAACATTGGTGAGTGTATTTACTATGGGGGTATGAGCAATATCGAAACCCTACTCCACTTGCAGGCCCAGAGTACTTAACATCTGATTGAGCTTCCATGCCACGTTAAGGTATGGAATGCAAAACTCGACGTTGTAAGTGCAGGTTTTATCTACAGTACCCTGAACCTCAAGGTAGGCCGCAAAACCTTGAAGCTTTAAAGCTTAAACCCGAAAGCCTGTTGAGTGTTGAGTATCCGCGAGTCCAAGCGAGCAACCCGAAGCCCTGAACACATCGCGAGGAAGCTTTCCGGCAAGGGCGCCGCAGCCCCTGACACGATTCGGCAAAATCCTTCAGGGCACAGGATGTGTAGAGCGTGGTCGTTGTGTTTCGTATGTGTCTGTTGGAATTCGAAGGGTGAGGGGGGGCTCGGGTTGAGGGCGCTTCAAGGATCATAATTTCGGTTCATCATTTACATTTTTTCGGGGTATATCTACCTTCGGGGTAAGCATTGTCGTACCCCACCTAATTATAGAACCTTTTCAGCGAGTGTATAAGCCACCCGAGCCTGAACCCTATAAACCCATAAACTCCCCAATAGGGATTCGGACGCTTCCGGTCGGAGAAAACGCTCTCCACAGAAAGTGCACAGGGTACAGGGTTTGGTTTGTTTAGGGGAATGTGGGTTAGGGTTTTTTGCATTGCGGGCGCGAATGGTGGACAGAAGCGCGGCCGCACCGACCGCACCCCATCGCATTCGTATCCCCTGCGCCAGCCGCACTCCCTGCACGCCCCCGCGGCGCACAGCCCAAATCCGGTCACGCTTTACGCCCGCACTCGTCATTTGGCTTGCGCAAGGAGACTCAGATTGTAGATGTTTTTGGGGCTTTCGGGTTTGGGGGTTCACGGTTTAGGGTTGACGAGTTTGCGGTTTTCATGGATGCTGAACCTGCAACGTATTGAGATTCCCCTCAAACAGCCTCTCCCGACTTTGATAATATCTCTAGCATGTAATGTAGCGAAGCTGCGAAACTCTCAAACCAATGAACTCTATCACAGCGGTTCGACCTTCCGGGTTGGATTTTCCTACTTCATCAGAGTTTAGAAGGTTTTTCTCCGCCTTTGGGGGATCAGGTTCTCAGTTCTTCAGGTTCTACTAGTCTGGGCTCTTATGATGTAACTTGGTATTCGTTGGAAAATGTTGTTTGGTCCTTGCTTGGGTAACTGGGTAGTGAGAAGCTCTCTAAGCCACATGTTTGCGAGAACCCCTCATGATTTGCCCCCGACTCGACCTCGCAGCAGGCTTGTGACAGAATCTTTAATGTTGAATCCTAACAGAAAGAAAAACGTGTAATGCAGAGGGAGTCTTTATTCTTAGACTAGGGTCTTCAGGCATATTGTCGTATAGCATAGTATGCCAGTATGATCCTCAATCTCGGGGGACCGTCATCGTAACACGGCCCCAGCAACAAGACACCAGGCACATGGAGGCTGCTTTTTCCGAGCAAGGTTACGACACCCAACAGTTTTGAGGGTTCCTACAAGTTAATCTTATTCTGAACGTTAGAAAATGCTTCGTTCCTTGGGAAGCTAAAAAGACATGCACTCCATTAGCCAGGTATCTTGGCGAGCTTCCAGTGGCAGCAGATGTCCCTTATTTCGCCGCTTGGTTTCGAAAGTTGGTCGTCGGGCCTACACTCGGAGAGCCCACAACCCAATATTTAGCAAATCGACTGCAAACTTTCTGGGCTTTGCGCTAGGGCAGGAGCATTGTTCTTTTCGGTACACCTTCCCGCGCCCCTCAGGCTGAGTGACAGAACGTCCTGCGGACACCATGCCACAAGTCTAAGTAGGTGCTACTGGTGTGTAGGTACGGTTATTCCGAGTCACTCGGTGTACCACAGATTATCAATCGATGCAAGTACCTCGAACCTCCCAGATGTTTGCGGCTGGAGTTGTTTGCGATGTGGGGGGCAGGGGATGGTCAACGCTTGTGTTTGCGACGCTACCATGTCAAAAAGGTTTCGGAATCTAAGGGTCTACCAACTTGATTCGGTGGAGGCGAAAGTGCAAGCCTTGTGGGCGATCAATGGCTTGTGAGCTCTGCCTAGAGTAGTCAATGGTGCATATTGAACGGCAATGCTTATCTTGCGGCCCCCGCTCGGACTGCACATTGATTTCTCCAGGTGTGTAGGGTTTCGGGCGGCTTGAGATTTCGTGAAGCTCTAAGTTCATGGGTTGCAGGGTTCTTTGGTGCTGAGGCCAACAAGGTAATGCTGGCATATAGTTGCTTGTAGGTCCAAGATGAAGGTGCAGGGCACGCAAAACTTAATTGTACCTGGACTTCTAATCCAGTTAAGTAAGTAGGCACGCATATCGCATACTAAGAAGGTACTCAGGTAGCAGCCCGCGACCTGCGATTCTGAAGCTATGCCTTGCGCAGCCCAACTCCCAAGCTAAGCATATACCGGGTGTTAAGGGGTTCTGTTATGGTTGTAAAAGGGTGTTAGCCCTAGGCCACTGCACCTACTCTTGTAGTTACCTCAGCCTTTCAACCGCAAACTCTACACTCTACCCCATAAAAGGCGGCACGAACCCTTAACCATTCCACTCTCAACGCCATGGTCACAGGTTGGGCCTCGCGTCCTTCATTTGCCTCCTCATAGCCTTGGGCGTGGGGACGCTCATGGATATTCGATTGTGCTGGGTTTGCGACTTCGGATTCTGGGTAGAATCTGCCGCCCCTAAACCTGCAGTTGGGGTTTATGGCCCAGGGGTTCGCACGGGCTGCTAGGTTGCGGCTTGCTCAACAAACCTTTGCATCTTCTTTTGATTGTCCTTGCTGCGCTTGAAGTCCAACAGGCCTGGGCGGCAGCCCCAAGCAAAGCCCCAAGCCCACAGGGCTTAAGACTCAAGGATGATGGGTCGACATTGAGGCTCGTAGGATGTCGGCACCATGGAAAGAAATTGCGGTTCAGTAGCCTACGCTTTCCGAAGTCCGGTAGCTAAGCCGATTCCTTAAGCGTACAGTCTGCCTACTTGTATGCCTGTTGTTTCCTGTGGTCGACTTGAACCGTAACATCCCACAGCAACTAGGCTCGAAATCAAGAACCTGAAGTGACCTTCAACAGGAAACACCAGTATCCGAAACAGAATGTTTTCTAAAGCTTGGTGCCTTCATCATGAGGTTTGGAGGTTTTTAACGTTCAGCAACGTGCTTCGGGATTGAGGTTTTGGATGTATGCTAGCTTAGCTCTAGTATGTTGGTGGTGTTTGTGCTTGCTTGACACCGTGCTTCTTTCTCGATGGGGCTATTATTGATCTTATTAGTATGGAGAGGGCTTTGGTTTAACCTGCTTAGGTGGGAGCGAAGGGCGGCAGATTCGGGGCCGACGCTAGGAAGTGTGTACTTGGAGGCTCAGGAGCTTCAGGAAGGAGCCTGCACGTCGGGGGTAGAACACCAATCAGGGCATTTTTGAAAGTCGTTGATCCGACTTGCTAGGTCGCCTGACCATGATTGCTGAAGGAAGAAGCCCTTTGTCCGAATCCTATCTAGTGGCCCGCAACACCTCGGATCCCTGTTGAGTTGCCAAGACCCCTTACTGAAGGGATCCCGAAAAAGGGCTGCAAAAGGCCCCCATCTTAAGGTGAAAGTAGTATACCTAGCTCTGCAATCTGTTGAATTCTGTAAACCAGTCCCTTAGATCCTCCCATTCCAATTAAAGCTCTAAGCGAACCGGAACCCGTTTATCTGAACCACAAAATATGTTCGTCTGAAACTGAATAGCAGAAACAAAGACCCCTGATTGATAAGTCCCGCCTGATTACGAGCCTTAGTAGTTACTAGTTGGATCACTGTTCTAGTCCCCTTCAAGGTAGCGGTTCGTGATTAGGGATCTACAGTCTTCTGGCCGAGGGTTCTGCTGGCGTGCAACCCTTTGCTGCAGCCCTGGCGGCACTTCTGGGTGTCGATCTCAGGAGGTTTCACGGGGTTTAGGACCTGATGTAGGGCGTATAGGACAAGTTGTTTGTTTTTCTAGGTTTAGGTTTGTTGGTGTTTTTTAGGGCTTAGGGCTGATAGGGTTTTAGGGTTTATAAACAGTGGTATGTACTGTTGTACAGTAGCCCACTTTCTTCCGGGTTTCTTCAGAGAATAAAACGGCAAGACGCGTAACCCCTGTTATTCGGCTGAACCGAAAACTAAACTGCAAGCCTGAATCCTACTTTTATACCCTAAAACCTGAAACATGAATCTTACAACCCAACCACAAGACGAACATTCTCACAGCCTATGGGCTTGGGCTCTCAAGATGTGGATTGCTCAGGATGCCACTAGCACAGTTGATCAGCATGTATTAACATTTGTGTAATTGTATCATCATGGGTATGATTGAACTGATGCTTTTGAAGCGGTGATGGGCCTCTCTAGGAAGCCTGACCAAGCAGAAGAGCTTTGCATCATCGATACTGGGGATGCCTGGTTTCCTCCTTTAAGAGCACTAAGGTGGGGGCCGAGTTTGGAGGCGTGTAGCACTTCATGGGCTAAGGGGCGTAGGGTTGAGTGTAGGAAGTTTAGGGGTGTCGAACTGCCGATCCTCTTCCTTAGAGGTTCATCTTCGGATCCTTCCTGCCTTACTTTCTGAAAAAAGCAAATCAATTCCAACGGTCGTCGAAGAGTCCTTTTGGCCCTCGGTGTAGTAGTTGAAGGCTCAGACATAGTAAATCCTTGATGCTTTGGGTTATGAAGTTTCCCGCAGAAGCAGCGTGATAAGCATGTGAAGCCATCAAGTCAAGTTCTAAGTCTTGGTTGGCTGCATGGTTGGAGAATGGATGGTACTCAAACTTCCCATCATGATTATGCAGCCTCGCCCACAGCGCACCGAGTGCTGCCAAAGACTCTCCAGATAAGCTGCAGCTTCTCTTCCGCCGAGATCTTGCATCGGCCTGCTTGAAACCCTAAACCCGAAACCCGAACCCGAAAACCCTGCTCTTCAAGTCAGAAGGCGTTGTCGTATAGTGACTTGAACATCGCATCGACGTCATCCACTGACTAAGTCCCCGGAGCCAACCGCAGACAAGAACAGACTGGAGTTCCTCAAGCCTGAGGTTGGCTCGTGGTCTATGCCTACCAACTACAGGCAAAACGGAAAGCTGCGACTGAGGAGGTCTAAGACATCTCCCCTCTTTTAGGGGCTTTCATATGAGGACTCCGTTATAGTCTTCTCAATGGACGGATGTTTGTTTGCCGGCGGGCGGTCTACACTTCAAAGGCAAGAAGCAGGCGCTGCAACCCGATTACAAGCAGCCACGCGGCTCCTGAAACCTCACCCTGAACCCTAACTCCCACCGACCATCAGAAAGCCGTTCGGGGACAGACTTGGATTGACGTACGGCGCTAGAGTTAGTATGCTATAGTAGTGAGAACCCAGGGTCCGAGTACAAGTGCTTCATGTCGGGACGGGCGTTCCCCGTATAAAGGATGCTGCAATGTAGGGTTCTGCAAAAAGGCACTGTGCGGCCCTCTTGGTCTGCACCATGAATATGAATACATGTATATCTGTATATATATATATATACATACGTATATATATACACATAAATAGAGAAGACTAGATATAGATATAATAGACGTATAGGTAAAGATATAGGTGTAGATACATATATATATATATATAAATAGATAGATGTAGCGTATGTGTGTATACACATGTGTATGTATGTGTTAGGTATGTATGTACGTAGGTATGTAGGTAGGTATGTAGGTATGTATATATGAATGTATGTGTGTGTATATATGTTGTATGTATGAGAACAGCAAGTATGGTGTGCAATTTGGACCCTCCGATAGAACGTTTATTGCGTTCGGAAGAATTACGAACAATATCCCCTGCTAGTGCCTACCCCCCCTCCCAATTATCAAGGCAGCTTGTTTCTTGTGAGGGCTTGTGTGGCAGCAGGGGCTTTGGCATCCTTGGGGATGCATCATGATAATCGGTATAGACGACCGGCCGGCAGGGTTCAGCGTTAAGGTGTAAGGATTGCCCTTGCTATGCAGGTTCACGAAGGGCTTGCTGGATCAAGAATCTAGGGCAGTTGTTCAAGTGGTGAACCTTTCGTGTTTTATCATATGTCCGTGCCAGGATGAGGCTGCAGACAGAACGCACCCCATGTGCATTCATCTTCTTGCGGTTCCCTGTCCTTACTATGGGACATGTACTTGCTTCCTTGATTAGTCCTTCGGCCTTCACGCTGGTAATTGCAATTTTTTGTGACTCGCACTGCCGATGTTCTGACTCTGAGTGCTGGCAATATCAAACCATGCAGCCTCCTCGAGCAGGTGCAGTGCCAGCGCCTCGTCGTGTCCCTGGCACTGATCAAGCACCGAGTGGCCAGGGCAGCAGGTCCCCGGGATCCTGTTTACTATAGAGGCTTAAATGATTTGCCAATACTAATAGTATCATGGACCCCAAAGCCCTATTCTAATTACTAAGGCCCCTATGGTAGGCTTTTAGGATGCAGGGCTTGGCCCAGTGCCAGATCTCGAAGCACAAGTGCCCACCAGGAACTCACGTGGAAAGCGAGATCGACGCCCGCCCCGACCTTGTCGTCGTTTGAGTTTCTGAAGGTGTTCGCGTGGCATAGGAATGTATGCGGCATGCAGGGCTTGTAGAGTTTCGGGTTCGCCTGGCATTTGTAGGATTTCGGGTTCAGGTTGGGGTTGTGGATTACGGACGGGGATTCACAAGTTGCACCGTTGCCAAAAGTCCTAGGACCGACCCAAACTCCAATTCGAGGGAGTTCTACCTGCAATCCTTCACCCTGGAGAGCTTGACAACATAAACGCATCGCTCATCGCTTCGCCCCTCCCCCTCACTTTCCCCCATGAAGTTTGCCGGGCGAAGACCATTGTAACTGTTTAAAAAGCAATGCAAGGCCAGTCCTACGACCGCAATAGATAGAAGTTGCGAGCGTACGTGCTTCCGAATCCTGAGAGGAGCACTCGAGTAAGGTTACCTAAACCGTCCAGCCGTTCATTCCGGGGTGTCAGAACCCTGGACCCCCCCAAAACGCTTCCCCAACCGATAACTGCCCTAACTCATTGTAACTTGGCACAAGGATGACAACAGGGACCCGAATATTTTGACCTTCCAGGAAACACCGGTTCGTTAATCCGGGGTCTACATTGCTTGGAATGTAGCTTCATATTATTCCTATCAGTCGAGCATCTAGCAAGCCCATAATAACCGCCCCAACACTAGCTTACTAGCCTACATCCCGAAACACATAAGCATCATAATCGAACATGCACAACAGGCCGGTGCTTCCAGGCCTAGGCAGATTTGTCATTGTGAAAATCCAGAAAGAAGCTTTACAGCGCTTTTCCACCCGTAAAAAACCCGATGCACGCCGCAGAAACGGGTCTGCATCTTAATGTTAGACCCCAATTTAAAAGCTTTATGGAACCTTCGGGACCCCTTGTAGAAGATTGGATGCTACCCGCGCACTCGTATATGCCTACATTCAGGCCTCGAAGCAGATCTGACCAGTGTCTCGAGCGCTTACGCGCCCGGAGCCTTGCCATTTCCAGCATTCGGAAGTGCCTTGCGAGGGCGATTCGACTGGGGCTTTCAGTGATTCAGAGTTCTTTGAAAGCGTTTCTGGAGGATATTGAATAGGTGCTAACAGGATTTAGGGTTTGGGCCTTTGGGCTATTAGCTTGTTTTAAGGATTTGGGGTTCAGGATTTTTGGTATGTGGAGCTTGGGGCTGTAGGGTTTTTTCGCAGTGTTCAGGTCCATTAGGATGTTTCTTTTACGGCTGTAGGGTTTGGGCGTTGTGCGGCTAGCGGGTGGAAGTTTGCACGCTTCAGAAACGGCATTCCTGGGAAACATGTTGGAGGGGTTGCAGCTTTTGAAATTTTGACGTTGCCCATGGTTGTCAACACTGCAAAACCCGAAACCCTGAACCTCCAAGGCTCGAAACTCAAAATTTTGAACCCATCAACCTTTAACCCCTACAATCTAAAATCTCAAACTCCCGAACTCTAAGCCCCAAACCCTGTTCTTGTCGCCGTTCTTGCTCGAAGAAACACTGCTGGAGCTTGGGGCTTAGGCAACAGGGTTCAGGGGTTGGGTTTTTTAGGGCATTTGGGGGGTTTGTCGCGCTGTAAGGTTTAGGGCCAGACCTTGGGGTTGTGTCCGGGTCCCTTGGTCCAAGACAGAGCCTTTCGAAACTGTAGAGGCAACGCTTATCCCTCAACCTGAGATTGTGCAGGCAGAGTACGAAGACAACGCCGGAAGTAGAATTTTCTATACACCAGAATCCCGCACCACACTAAATCCTTCACCTTGGACCCTAAGCTGCACCAATATAGAGGGTGGAATTTTGCAACAATATTAGTCCTTTGGGTTCCTTACTTACTGAAACTACAATACATCCAAATCCCTAAACCCTACTGGAATCAGTAAGACCCCTATCTATATATACATGTGTATATATATATAATATTATATTATATGTATATATATGTATATGTCCCTAGATCCTGAATACTACAACTAAACTAATTAACCCTAAGCCCCAATTCCGGAGCCCTTTTTTCCTGGAGCTTCTTTGAACTTCAAATCTACTTCAGGTTGCTTCGCAGCCAAGATATATATATATATATATATATATATATATGTACGCACACACATACATACATAGTACATACCTATACATACATATACATATACATATACATGTACATGTACATGTACATGTACATGTACATGTACATGTACATGTACATATACATATACATATACATATACATATACATACATACATACATAGTTATATACATACATATTGCTTGAACTCGAAAGCCTTGAAGTAAGACCTATAAAGCCTGAACCCTTAACCTGTTGATGCCGAAAAGACCTTAAAGCGGTTCCAGAAGTACCGGCAAGATGCGTTGCTGCCGTGGTCTTTGTATTTTCACTGTCAATATGGGAGTTTCCGTAAATTAGGGGTACCTTATCTTGGGGTTCTTATAATAAGGATCCAACTATTTAGGGTACTATATTAGGGTCCCCTATTTTCGGAAACTCCCATCATGCGCAGGCTGCAGTTGAACTTCAAGGGATTGTCAGAAGCCTAAACCCCGAACCCGACGCACTAAATCCGAATATCCAGACCTAAGAGACCACAACAATCCACAACGTTCCCGCCACCATCAGGTGCTAGGACGGGCAAACCTTCACAGAACCTCATGACAAAAGCATGTAGAGCACTGGATAGAGCTCTTATACAAGCCTATAACCCCCTACAAACCCTGAAAGAACCCTAAAACCCTAAACCCTTTTGCAGCCCCCACCAAAAAATGGCCATGGAGAGTCTCCGTGAGTGGCGCTGCTGGTCTGCTACTTGACTTTATGCCTGAGCTCATTTACTCACCATACTATAGGGGCTTAAATACTTACCGATACTATTCTGGGGTTTCCTTATTATGAATGTATTATAATATACCACCAAACCCCATTCTAATGATTAAGGCCACTACACTACGCCAAAGCGTTTAGTCATTCAAGCTTTCCGGGTCAGGGCGTTGGGGTTTCGGGGTTCACGGACGGTTTAGGCAGACCATTTCTAGGTTGTGCAGTGTCTTGCTTTAGTGCTCGCCTTCATCCGCATTCTGTTGTTGGTTTCTTGGTTCTTGTTCTTGATAAACAACCACAAGAAGTGAAGAATTAGTTTTCCCAGCAGGGGTTGCTGCAAAGCCTAGCTGCTAGCTTTCCATTCAACCAGGGTTTTAAAAGCAAAGGATGCGGGTACCGAGGCTAAATTGCAAGGACTATCATTGCATCATAGGCCCTGGCAAGGGCAACCCCAAGTTTTCCCCCGAAGGTTCAGCATTCAGAATTTGAGGGTTTAGGGCATTGGGTTTACTATGCCAGACTTGCAATCCTCTTACGATTATAAACCCTGTAGTAAAGGCCCGATGAACGCTTCTGGACAGCCAAAGCCTGATCAATAACCCTCGAGAACACCTTGAAACTCAAGCCCTGCATTCCAAAGAAGGTTGAAACCAACGCTATAATCACTACCGTCAGCGAAGAGCTAGTGGTGACCCGTCCTGCTGTGCCTGCGACTCAAGTGCAATATGTGCAGCGCATGGAACCGGCTGGCCAGAACCGAGTCAGGTATGGCTTCCGCTTTGCTGTGATAGATTTTGGTCCTCAGAGTTGGCGACGACCATGGCTCGGAACCGGAAATCGTATCAGAGGGTCTGGTTTTCCGCCGGCCGTGCATCCAAGCGACACTCAGAGGCTAAGCTGCTGCAGGGAAACAGCAATCTCGGACAGCGCTGTACCCAGAAGAGGGCGGCTGAACACGACTTGGACCCTAAACCCTACGCCCTATGTCTCCATTTGAACAACCCTTGTACTGGGGTAGAGCCTGCACAAAACCATTTCAAGTACTTTGATCATAGAAGAACCCCTATGGAGGCTGCTTGGCCTCTCTTGGACTGTTTTGGCCTGATTCTCTCGGCCTGCTTGGCTGTTGAGCAGGCGCGGGTGCCTTGACATTAAGGCTTTAGCTTTTGAGGTATTTATACTTCCTCGGTTTTATTCGATTTTTTAACCCCAGTATAAATCACCTCAACTTGGAAAGTATGAGAGAAGCAAGGGTAGGAGTGGAGTTCGGAGTTCAATATCGTAATGAGATTGCCATCGCTTTGGGGTTTTAGCTACAAGGTTGCAGTGGTCTGTGGGATGCTGCAGGGCTTCAGGGTTTCAGGTTTCGGAATGTTTCGGATTTAGCTGTTTTAAATCCTCACGGAAGCCGAATAGAACCATTTCAGCGCCTGTATAAGCCTGTTGATAGAGCATCCATAGAATACAGAACTACTACAATAAGTATGATTGTGTAACAGGTTTATAGAAAACGCGAACCCCAATACCGGAAAAATAACGAACGAGCCCTGAAGACGACTTTCCTCCGAAGGGAAGCGTGTGTATGCACCCATTAAGGGTTTGGAGTTTGGGGGTTGATGTTTGGGGCTAACAGCTTAGGCCTTTCTTGGGTTCGATATTGGACAGGTCAGTGCCATCGGTTGGTCTTTGCACGCGCCGGCTGTCTGCAACGCATCTTGGCCGACATCTGCTGATGTGGTTATGTTCATTTTCGTTTGTTGCCTAAATTGTAAGATCATGAAGTTTTGGGCTCTACCCATAGTCTTCAGTTCACCCGTAGCACTCCTTGAGGGGTCTAGGTAGGACGTGAGGATGTAGGGGTGTTGGTTTAAGGGTTGCGGCTTTAGAGCGTCGGGTTTACTCTCAGGTTCAGGGTATTCATTCTTGCATGATGATTTTATCTGCAACCCCATCAAGTCCCGGGTAGTTGAACCTTAAACTTAAGGCTAATCGCTGCAGCCGTTTTAAAGCCCTATATAGAACCTCTTTACTCGCCCATGAGATCCAAACAGATCCAAACGGAAAAATCCCCTGGAATCCAGGCTCTCCGGCTCTGCTGGCTGCTTCTGGCAGCTCTCCCGCCCGATGCAATTTGCTGTCCGCAGCCCTGGCGCAGGAGCCAGGGCTCACTTCCTGCTGTTGGGAGAGCAAGGTTAGAATATTAACGATAATCATAATAAGAGTAACAATATTCTAACCTTTTGGGACAGGGGGGCATTTTTAGGGGAGGGGAAATTTTGAATGAAGGATTCTTTTGTCTACAGGGGGTTTAATCGAGGGACGTGGTTTAGCGTTCATGGCTTAGGACTTTGGATTCGAGGTTCAAGGTTTAAAGGATTTGCAGTTCAGGGTTCAAGGTTCGGGAATCGGGGATTTTGGTTTCCAGGTCTAGGGATTTGGCGTTACTCCTCTAGTCAACGCTGAGGCGCCCGATAACACCTTGGCTTTATGGCAGGGGTTTCAGGATTTTGCTAGCGGGTGATCGAGATGTTTAGTTTGGGGCGGTTTCGGGCCTTAGGCGTTAAGCTGCAAAGCCCCGCTCTGTAACCAGAGACTCAAGGCCAGACCCCTTAAATTTTGAACCCCCGGGCTCCCAGTATACCAAGCTATTTTGCCCATGGGTAGTACCCTTAGGCCATTTGGTGCCCGGGGCCCAACCGGGAGAGCTTCGTTTGGGGACTCTGTCACCGGCCCCATTCACAGAGAAACGCTTGAAGTTTGCTTGTTCTTTGATTCGTTGATGGAGGGAGGGGAGTCCGCTATCAAAGAAGAGGAAAAAGCACCGGAAATGGACCCAAATTGCTAGGGAACCATCCTGCTGCTGGGTTCCCCTCTCGGGCTTATAATCCAAAAAACGGTTCAACTAGAAATCATCGAATATGGACAACAAGCTCCAAGGCTTGTCCAGATTTGAGACAGACCTTGGAGCCTGATTGTAAATCCACAGGACTGTGTCACAAGGCAGTTGAGAACAGTCAAAACTAAACTCACAAAGCAGCCGATGGAAGGATGGCAAATTGTGTGGAGGAGGCTTTTCCGTGTCTTGGGCACAACCCTAAACGCTTAAACCCTAGGTTGGTGTTTGGGCACCCGTCTGCTTTGCCGGGGTCGCATCGACACAGGTTCCTGTTTTCAGAGGGGGTCGTATCTAGAGGCAAGGGTATACCTCAGACTACCACAACTCAATTTTGTGTAAGGTTTCAGTGAAAGGATTGGTTTATGTATTTTTTCTTCACGAAAACCAGGTTATGCAAGTTAAATCAAGACGCGGTGGATTCTGCTGAAAATGTCAACCGTGACCTCTGGTGTCTAAATCATAATCACTGAGCACCGCACCATGTCCGGAGTATTGAGCATCAAACTCTGCACGCCATGACACTCTAGCGACCTGATCCTAAGTACAACGATGTAGTCCCGCCATAAGTTGTCCACAAGGGATTCCTGTACCGGTTCCTGTCGGGGTTCCTTTAAGGGTTAGACCACGTCCGAAGTCCTCTGCAACCCCTATAAAGCCTTGAAGCCCAAAGCCTTGCGGTGCAAGGCTCGCGTCGGTATTTAAGGAAACTAGGACTTGGAGTTCAGGTTTAAGTTGTGGGGTTCGGGTGTTGAGGGGTTTAGGGTTTAAGGCTTGAGCTCAGGCGTATAAGTGTTCAAGGGTTTAAAGGTTATGGCATCATGATACACCCAAATACCCATTCAGCTTTACAGGCCACCAAACTGGCCTAACAAGCATACACCTGTCTCAGGTACATTGCTTTCGTTCCCACAAGCGCCCTCTGGATCATCCGCCTGGTCTCCGACGCCCCAACTTCCTTGAACGATGCGGATGGCGTGGCCTTTTGGCTTCTGACCACATTGGGCGCACCTCGGAAGGATCTGGTGCGTCGTCCATAGTTTCCGTTGGAAGGGATTCAGAAGATGGTTAATCACCGCCTTCTGACAGGAAAGCCTGTGTGAGTCCCGCATGGATAGGGTTGATGGTTGAGTTGTTTGGGCTTGTGCTAGCTGCTAGCTATTTGCGCAAACTGGGCAAGGACTTCTCCAACTCTTGTCGGCTCGTTAGCGTGAGACCTGCATGTTCCATACATGCAGGAGCTTCAAGCCTGGCAGTGCTAAGAAAATCTAGTGACTTCAGGCACTTCCGACTTCAGGCATGTGTGCAAGATAGTGTACTCAGCACAGCCTGCCCTGGAGCCATGAAGCGCCCACGCGAGCGGGAGGAGCAAAGCCTGCAATGCGAGGCAGATATATCTTCTCAAAGCATTGCAGCCCCCTCTCAAAGTACATGCGCGATGTCCATGAAGGAGGAAGCAGCTGACCAGGACATCGAAAGTTTGGGGTTTCACAGTCCGGCTGCTGATCCAACTGCGAGGGTCGGCCGGAGCTCCAAGAAGCAGACGAATGCCGAGATGGAGGATGGCCTGAACAAGCTAGCGCAGCGACATGCCGCCCAGTTCCAGGTGAAGACAGAAACCGACAAGATGGAAGCAATGTCACACAGGAAGAAGTTAACGGGAGCAGACATTTTTGCACTCATCAAAGGCGGGCATCTCGAGGCGCTGGCGAAGCAAATGGAGCACAACAAGATCGGCATACCAGACGACAGATGGGAGCAACTGGAGCCGAGGCATAGCTGACTGTTTGCCATTCTCAGATCCCTGTAGATTGGTGTTGTCTGTACGTTAAACTCCTGTACCGTTGCCCGCCGGAGACCCAAATATTCTGAGATAAGTATTCCGAGCCCTAAAACTCGATTTCCTACAAATTCTCTTCAAATCCTGCAAACTGCATTGCATGCCTTGCAGGGACTCGGTTGGCCGATTCATGGAGCGGTACCACAGCTCCAACCCGACAATCATCGAGTGCTGCAGCGTTTCGAGCACAGACGTTGTGGTGCTGGCCCTGGTTGCATTGCAACTTTGGTTCTTCCGGGACTCCATGACCGCCGATTTGACGGTGTCTCGAAGAGTGATGCGAAAGACTTCCAGAAATCTGCTGAGCAAGCTGCATGCCTGGCTTTCAAATCGGATGCTGATGTGAATGAGATAAGGCGCCGGTTTCCGCCGACGATGCACCACATTCGCAAGTTTTTCGAAAGTAACCTAACCCAAAAGGCGGAGCTGAGAGAACTTGGTTTGAACCCAACAACTGTCCAAACGGACATTTCGAGTTCCATTTACAACGGTTTCCGGGACTTGGGCTGTCGCACGGCTATTTGGGATGGAATACTATGAGCAGGCGTGATCGCAAAAAGCTTTGGGGCCGCCGCAGCGCACCATTATAGTGTAGTGGGACGACAAAACCCCCGGAACCCTGAACTAAAACCCCAGACCCCACAACTTTTCGCGGAAAACCTAACCTTGAACCCCAAACCCAGACCAGTTTCGCCGAGAATGAGCTATATATATGGGGCTTCTTATTCTGGCCGGTTGCTACGTAGGCAGGTTTTCACACCCTTTTCTATGTAAGTAAAAGC
The DNA here is from genome assembly GCA_003297005.1 of Symbiodinium sp. clade A Y106. Lineage (NCBI taxonomy): Eukaryota > Dinophyceae > Suessiales > Symbiodiniaceae > Symbiodinium > Symbiodinium sp. clade A. The sequence continues at coordinate 79,833 of BGNK01001373.1, read as the reverse complement.
TTAAAGTTAACAATCCCATTTAAAAAAAACCTTTCAAAACCTCTGAAACCTGACTTATAACCCTGTACGACCCTGTAAAACAGTATTCCAAAAAACCCAGGGCTCGTTGTTCTCTCCGATAGCTAGCCCTTAGGTCCTTTGCGGCGCCCTGGAGAGTCGATCGACTCTCGCGCGCCTCCGGAGAGCTGGAAAAGGGGGGAACATAGGGGCCTTAATAATTGGAATAGGGTTTTGGTGCCCATTATACTATAATGATACGAAAGAGCCCCCCAAATTAGTAGGGAGAACGACTCCGGAAATTGAAAATACGAAGAGGGGGAGCTTTTAACGAGTGAGGCTTGGGTTCTTTTGATCTTCAAGAGGCGTGTTTCTTTGAGTTTTGGGTCTGGGAGTTCGGGGGTTTCGGGTTTAGATTTTAGGTGTGTCTGGTTCTGCATTGCATGTTTTTCAGGGTGGAACTTGTGTCTTACACCGCTTCTCTGGTTTTGGGAGCAGTTTAGGCACTATAAGGCTCGTTACCGGCCCGGGGGCTTGGCTCCAAACCGTAACTCTTATAGTAATTAGACTAGACCTTAAGTGCGCTTCTGCGGTTTCGGACTTTCGGAGTCTTGATTTGCAGCTTTTTCGGAAGAAATGGAGTTCGAAGGACACCTTTCAAGACTTGCCGAAATTATCAAACAAGTAAAAGACGCCCACCATCAATCGTCAAAAACCTGTGCAACTCGCGTTAAACATGTGTATTCTCTAATTCGAAAGGCGTAAAACCATGAAAGCACCCACAAGCCCAATTATGAGCCCACTATACAAAAAATGCTGCCGTTCCCGTCTTTCCAGGAGCTTCCGGGAACGGGCGGGGAGGCGCTCCCAGGAATCCTTGGATGTCGGGGGCTCGGTGGGAATGTAAGTTTAAATTTGTCCTTTTCGTTTTCATGTTTCATATTTAGGGTAAGGGTTTAGGGGGTTAGTTCAGGGTGTCATGATAAAAGTTTGACATGGTCTTGTGTTGGTGTTTAGGGTTTGTCAAGGTTTTATTGGGGGGTTTTGGGTGGCGTAGGCGTTTGGGTTCGGAATTCGCTTTCTTCATGTGTTTTGTATGAAAGGAACCATGTCTCATCAGGGCCCTTAGTGTGGATCGTACTATTTGGAGGGTTTTTGTCTTATACGGTTTCGTCAGGGTCCAATGGCGTAGGGGGCTTATAACGGCCTCGAACTTTTCGGTTTCGTAAGTGTTCTCTGATGCGGGTTATAATCTGTCGGTTTGTGGTCCCAGGATCCTTCAGGATGTTTGGTCTCATTGCGTTTATGGGGGGTTTGGGGTTCAGGGTTTGGGGTCTGGATTTAGGGCTCAGGGTGGTAAGGGGGTTCGTTTTAGAGATGTCGGCGGCCCGGGTCAGGCTCAGGGTTCCCGTTTGCCGCTAGGGCCGCAGAGTTGCGTTAGCGATTGGAGGTTTAGGTTAAGTAAGGTTCGATGGTGTCGGGGTTTGTGCGTAGTAAGGCTTCGCGGGCTTGAGATTCAGTTTTCGGAACAGATGACGGGCCTTGAAAGGTCTTCTGCACTAGAACCTATAGTTGGAACCGGCAGTCGCCATCGTCGTCGCAGCAACATCATCGCCAGATTTCTGTTTCATCCTACTAACCGCGATCGCGCTGGAAATAAGATCCGTCGGAGGCCATACTCCTGGAAGCCTTCAATCCTCAACTGCGATTCCCCCAAACCACTCTGAGCTGGCAGAAACAAGAAGCGGAAGCCCCATCCTCGGTCCACAGAGAAAATGCAGCCCCAACAAACTTCCCGAAAACGACAATGTTCAGGTTGAGTTGTTGGCCGCGCCCTCTGCAGAGTCTGCAGCACCGGCCTCTGCAACAGGAGCTTATATTAAGGGCTTGGGATCTCCGGGGTGTGCGTTACCGCTTCTCCTAGATTGAACGAAACGGTAGGGTGTTGGTGAGTAAGTCAGTGGTTCGTTGTGAAATTTGGCGATGGTATCTTTTGGATCTGTTGATGTCATCCGTGGGGATATCCGTTGTATAAATGAATCTTAACTCATGTAGGAGCCCGATCAAGGAATCCCTTGAGGAAAGTGTTTGGTGCATGCGCGTTAATGGAGGAACTTGATCAAGAAACTCCTGCCTGTTGTCAGGGCTCTGACTAAGTAGCACTGTGGTATCCCTTCACCCTCTTCTGTTGCAGACTTGGACGCGCGTTTTTTTTGTTCTGAGTGTCGTTCCTACATTAGCCACCGGTTCTGCAGCGGCTGCCAAAATGCTTAATTGAGGAGAGTGCTCCTTCAAGTATAGTAGGTGAGTGCTTCTCGAAGTATCGTAGGTAACTTGAACGTAGGATCAGCAATTGCAATATAATATACGACACTCTGTGGCCTTTAAGTTGAATACATCAAAAGAGGTCTGAACAATAGTGGTTGATGTAGAGCCTGAAAGAGTAAACCTCGTCCCATCACGAGGGATTCTACTCAGGATGCCAATGTTAAAACCCCTGGGTTTGCCAGGGGCTAGCATCAAAATGTAACAAGCACCTAACATCCCGACGCAAACTTAAACCCAAATGAACCCTGCCACAGACCTGCACGGATCCCTATACATCAAGTACTAGTTACTAGTCCCTTTAAGACAGTCAACGAATCAAAATCTCCGTAAGCCTTCAGTCACCCACCCTAAACCCTAAATCCTAAACACTACCTGGACCCCAAAAGCATGTAGACTAATAGCCTTTTATAGGTTTCGGGCCATTCTTTTGGGGGTCTAGGTAGGTATAAAAACTCATGATCTTGCAAACAGGAGATTCCGCCAGCCCCGGGCCCGATGCTGGGCGGAAGAAGGAGCTGTTGGGTTCTTGTAAACAAGGTTTGAAGACGGGTCTTTTCATGTTTGGGGTTTGGGGGGGGTGTATTGTTAATTTTTTGATTTATTGTAGGTAGTCTTCTTGGGCAATTCCTGATTTTCCCGGATTGGGTCTTGTGCATGAACACTGCTCAGTGTGCCGGCTGCAGCAGAGACCCTGCCTTGGCATGTTGAGCGCCTGCTGCGCTGTGCACCTGCGCACAGGCACTAGGGTGTAGTAGTTCAGGGTTTAGGGTCAGTGTGCTGCCGCTGGCGCTTGAATCAGCTCCAAACTGTGCTGCCGTGGTGTCAACTTTGCGCTAAATCAAGTGGACCCGGCTGAGTTTGGATAGCGTGGCTACTCTCAATGCCACCGCCGGTCTTGCCTGGTTGAGCTAATCCAGGCAAAGTTAAAAAGGACTTACCAAATTCGTGTACCCACAACCGAACTGAAGCCCCAAACCTCTGAACTGTCTCCCAACCCCGGCAATCTGGAAGCTCAGCAATGTGATCCAGAGCGAGTAGACGGTAGTAGTGATGCCATGATATCTCCTTGTAGCCTGTGCATGATGTTTTTTTTTTTTTTTTTTTTTTTTTTACGGTGCTTCAATGTTCTGATTGTTCGGGCCTATTTGTTGGATTAGATCCTTGGTCATAGGGCCACGGGGAGATTGCAGTTGAGGGTGTAGATTTCACAGTTCAGGGCTTTGAGTTCAAGGCTGCAGGTGGAGGCAGCTGAAAGGTTTACAGTCAAGGGTCTGTTTGGGTTTCAAGATGCTCTGGAGCCTGAACCAACCAGAGACTACACTTTGCCGGAAGAGTCCTCATAGTGTCTATACACATCAACGTTCAAAGTAGGACCCAGTAGTAGGACCCTACAGGCGCATGTAAAGTTTCAAAGCATTATGTCTAGAGGTGCCCCAAACATAGCAGACAGCTGCGTAATCTTGGGACTTGGCACAGAGTTTGGTGCGGGGCCTTTGGAAGGTGCTTCGTACAGGGGTTCATAGGGCCTATTTGCCCAGCAAAGCCCTTTGCCCCTAAAGCCTCAAGCCTTAAGCGCCAACCATACACCCATGTTAAATCCCAAAAGCATCCGCAGGACTCCGTGGTCAAGCTCTTGGAGCTTGTCGGCCACGAGTGGCCCCTGTTGATACAGGCGACTCTGATAGCCCGGGGCTTTAACTCCATGTTGTTTCGAGGTGTCTTCAAGGGTTTACGTGGGGCTTAAGGCCTTTAGCATAGGAGCGTGAAGAATTGGCTACAGCACCCCCCGCAACACAACCTTGAAGCCCCGCCCAAATAATGAAGGCCCCTACATGGGCTTCCGGATCCGGTCCTTGGGGCTTGGTTGGAAGGGTTGTTTACATGGTCACTCTTACATTGGTCGGGTTGCTTGGCACACCCTGCCAGAACCTTGCTACTTAGGGTTTAAAGTTTTTCCATCTCCATGCGAGGCATCGTTCTTCCTGGTCATTGCGGCCATCGCAGATGTTCTCATCCCACACTATGTCGGGGAGACCATCAACGAGATCATCCGCGCAGAGGATCTAATCTTTAAATAGGTGTTGAGGCGTTCTATAGGGCTTTGCAAGGCTCCTTTAGGATTTGGGGGATCCTTACATTTCTGCGCTTTCGTGTTGTATAGACTTTGTAAACCTTAGCGACACCATAAGTTCGCAAATCCACTCTTAAGTTCTCGTATCTTTGTATTGTATAGAGTTTGCAACCTCTCAGAGGGCACTACAAGTTTGTAACGCCAACGTCCAATGTCCGTGCTTAAGTTGCCGCAATTTTGCATCCTGGGCTTTGTAAAGTTTAAGGACAGCCAACGTACCCTTAAGTTTTTGTATCTTTGTATTGTCGATTTTGGAATGTGCCGTGGTGCAGCATCTAGCATGGAAAATCTGGTCCATCCAGCATACTTGCTTTGGTTATTCCTCCCTGTGGTGCCTGTGCATCAAATTGTGCATAGATATCTCCTGTATTGTGGCCATACATGATTTACCTACCTTTGCCAATTTTGGCTTTGAGGTCGCGCTGTAGTAAGTCGGAGAAAGACACATGAAAAACAAGTAGGCTTTGGACTCTAAGTTCTACTTGACTGTATCTTTGCATGTAAGTGTTGTCATTCAACCCACAATGGTAGGCTTATTTTGCCATGAATGCCAACTGCCACCATCAAATGTGGGAACCCTAAACCCTGAACTTGAACCCCAAAACTATGGGAGGAGCGTGGCACTCTCGCCTCCCGACCTTTCAAGCAGCCGGTGATCCTCCTCCTGGTGGTGGCAGCAGCTTCCGCCATCTTTTCAGCGTGTCGCGGTGTACCCCGGAAGCTCGGAGGGTTTAGGGTTCAGGGCTCTGAAGCATTCTCCTCCGGCCTGGGATTGATGATAGTGATTTTTGTGAGTTTATGGGGTTGATAATACAAGTCAGGTAGTTGTCATGCTTCATTGTCCAACTTGAGAAGGTCGTAGGGTGGTGTGGCGCTTTGAGGTTGCGGGATTTTGGATTGAGGATCCCTGGCCCTGTCTTTCTCGAACATGGGGGGCGGGGGGGTTCTTCGAAAACTCAAGCACGTGCAGTTTCGTTCTCAGGTAGGCTCGTAGACCAACGTGGGAACTCACCTAGCCTCCGCATGAGCAAACATTGCATCAGCCGTGCCTCTGGCAGAAGACTCACCCAGGACCAGGACCCTCCTTGTACTTTCAAACAGGGGTATAGGGTCCCAAACAAGGGGCAGTTAGGGTCTAATAGAGGGTACGTAGATGGAGGGTCTAGGTGCAGGGCCGAACCTCTTAGCCGCAAACGACCCGCGATGAAGCAACGCAGGGTGGATCCTATGGGCCCGGCCACCATATCACCCCAAGGCAGAACTAGATCCCACGATCTATAATTCTATAATGCCTATAGTCATACCAAACTCCAAAGACTACGCCAGCTAGTGAGCCTAAGTGCAAGACATGTCTTATGGCCCAAGGCAACCTTCATCATGATCGGCGGGCGAGTCCCTGGGCTTTGGACATTGATATCGGGAGTTCAACGGACTTCGGCTTTAAAGTTTGGGGCTCGGGGTCTTCTTCGATCATAGTCACTTAGTCGCTCCACAGCCTAAGGCCTAAGGTTTGTCGATCTCGCCCTCAGTTTATCTGTTGTTTTGCATGTCTATCTAGCCGTTTATGTTTGTTTCCATATTTCTATCTGTGTGTCTGCATGCTTGCCTGTCCGGCTGGCTTGCTGTCTGTCTATGTGTTATGGGTCTGTCTATCTCATTGCCTATTTGATTATCTGTTTCTCTAGCTAGCTGTCTATCTTCCTACCTATCTACATGTCCGTGTGTGTGTGTCTGTGTGTATGTATGTATATACATACACACCCTACCGCAGCTAAAAGCTTAAGGGCCTTCATGGGGGCTCTCCCCAACTAGGGGTGCCATGCAAGCAGAGATCTCGCTAACTTGAGCCGTTACAGACATCAACACTACACTTCAGCCGAACTTTGAAGGCCCCCCGTATGAAGCTTCCTAACTGCTAGTAGAAAGAGAATTCCCAAGCCTGCTAAAACCCCTCAACACCTTTATGATTTGCATTGCCCTGTAAACCCATTTAAGGCAAGCAGTGTAACTTCCTGAGCCTAAAACCTCCTGAGCCCTAAGCCCTGAAGCTCTTCACGGAAAACCGATCCCCAAAAGGAGTTCTGAGACCCCAAGAAGCCCAAGGAATTTGCTTAGGAGATTCTGGACCGCTTTAAGGAAACACCTGGACCGTTCGAGTGAATCCTAGGTCGGGGTCCGCCTCCGTTGCCACCTGTTCGCCACGCTTCTTCGCCAGGAAGCGCTGGGGGAGATGTTTAGGGATTGAGGGCTTAGGGTTCTGGTTGCGTGGAACTTTGAGGAGAACATTTTGGGGTGTCTTTACGGTTTCCTTCAGGGCGCTTTTCTCAGTGATTGTGGCTCAAGAATTAGTCTGCATTTGCTTGGAGAAGTAGTCCGCTTTTGCCGGATAGTTGGATCTCCGGGTAAATTCTTGGTGCGAAGATTGCCTGGACCTCCGAACCTTCCAGGAGCCTAAACCTGGAGCCCCTAAACCTCTAATCAGGCCCTAATCCTTCAACTCCCACTATAGCGTCTGAACAATCGGAACTCCTGTATTCTTAGGGTCCCTAACATGTGTATCGGGTAGAAACAACTAAACCAAGAGTCAAATCATTCAAGCTTAGAAGCATAGGCGGGGAATGAGGATTTACAATTAAGACAACCCAATGCTGTGATCCTTCAAGTGCGATAAAGCTGTAGACACCGAGCCACTGGACACCCTAATACAGAGGTCTGAATACCTCGCAAATCTTCGCAAGGTCGTGATATTATCCCCCTATCGCTCGCTCAGAAAACCTGTTCTTCTAAGAATGATTAATGCCCAAGCCCCTATTACTTTGAGGAGATCGGTTTCTTCGACACTACGCAGACGGGGGAACTGACATCGCGCATGACCCAGGACTGTTCACAGGCGAGCTCGAGGGAGATTGGGGTGATAGGGTTTAAGGTTTCCTTGTGGTCTTTGACTTGGAGCTGCTGTTGTGTTTCGGCTTTGTTTTCGGGTGTCTGGGGGCTCAGGGCTCTGGTACGCGTGTGAAGGTGAGTCGACCAAAGCGGTAGGCACGAAAGCCCAACAATGTTCAAAAGGATTCGAGCCTGTACTCGAGAACCTCCAATCCGCTGACTGGGTATCTGAGTTGTGCCCTTAAACGCATTCAACACGTGCAAAATCCATGTAAGCACCACATTTCAAGCCTTATAAAGATTATGAAGGAACCCTACACGACCCCTGACAAGCACTCTATAAAGACCCCTATGTGAAGCCTCCCTTGAGGTGGTCGAGCAAGTCTACTTAAACGTCAACATCTTCCTTAGGACGATGGTCTCCATCGTCACCACCTTGGCTCCTTGCCATATAGGACCTTTTTTTTGGGGGTGGTATATAGTAGTACTACTCCTTAGCGCCATGCGCGTGCGTATCTTACCACGTGCTGTTCCGTCTATTTTCTCGTTTTCAATGCATCTTCGTCAGCATGGTTCGCCAGATGGGGGGTTGGGGGGAGGAGGGAGGGTTGCCTGAAGCAAACCATGACAGCCCTAAGTCCTGCGAGCATTAAAAGTTGATTGCTTTGTGTCTTTGGGTTCGCCTGTGACCAATCAGAGGGATCCTTTCAATAAGGAGATATTTGAGAACCCGGAGCCTTGCCTGACTGCAAACTTGCTGCGTTTCCCTTGAACTTCGCAGCCCGAGGTTTTCATGTTCGCAATCACGACTCCATTGACTCTGGTAGCCTTTGTCTCCGTGCCTGCGGTCGTCATAATCTCCATGAAGTATGGGAAGATTATGTGACTCGGTTTGACTTAAAACCCTTGAGTCCTACCCTAAACCCTAAACCCTTATAATTTATAATCCTAAAGCTGAGCAGAAGAGCCCTGAGGCTTGCTGTTCCAGTATCCGGTGATCTGCTGTTTGAAAGCCTCAGGGACCTTGGTAAGCAGAACGAAGTAGGTTGTATATCGGAGAATAGCTAGGGTAACCCCAAAAGAGGTATTCATAGCCCGTTCATCCCCATATACTATATAATTATGCAGCTGTAACTCAGTCCCATGATCCTTCAAGCAAGGCTGGGCCCACACCTTAAGGAACGTTGGGTATTCCGGGTTTAGGTTGTTGCTTTCGGGGTTCAGCGGTTTTGGGGTGGTGTGGTCTAAGCTGCCCTGATTCACTGATGACCAGTAACCTTGTTGGCGGGGGTCGGCCCCTTGGTGTCTTTATACTACGGGATACTAACCGACTAGGTTAATTACCAGAGTCTCACCCATTACCTATGTTGGGGTTCCAAGGTGCAGAGTAGCGCCATGTAGTAGAGTGCAACATAGTGTTAGGATGTGAATGTCTCCTTGCATGATGCATGGGGCACTGGAGGGTTGGCAGAACATGTGCAAGCAGACATGCTTGCTCTCTGTGTGCTACCAGGTTTTGACTGTTCAGTCTCTCTATGAGCGCAGAACTTGGCCTGTTCAGTCTCCTCATGCGCACAGAACTTATGCATGCTAGCCCAGCCATTGCCAGACTGAAAGAATCCCACAGAATATGTATTGATCTTCCTCCTGGGCCTGTCCCCAAGAAACAGATCCCAAACCCGAGGCCCAAACCCAAACCTAACTCGCAGTTGTAGCTCGAGGCCTTCTGGCCCAGGAGGACTGTAGGGTTTGCTTTTCTTACAGAGCACTAAACCCTTCCGCCCTTTGTGGCTGGGTAGGTAACTCTTTCATAAATTCTCTTTGGGGCACAGATTATCCGACCGTGTGTAGACAGGTAGTTGTTTGGACAAGGCAATGCTCATCCAGTCGAACCCTAAACCTAACCGTAAACCATGCAAAATCCTTCCATCCAAACCCGCCCATAGAACCCTTATCAACCTCCCAACTAAAACCCTTAACGCCGCTAAAGGAAAGATTTGAGCACGCGGACGCAGAAAGCACTGGCAGATGCCAATGCGGTGGCAGATGAAGGATCCTCGGTCTTTGCAGATATGGGAGTTTCCGCAAATAGGAGGTACCATAATTTAGGGTCCTTATAATAAGGATCCTACTATTTAGGGTACTATATCAGGGTCCCCTATTTTCGGAAACCCCCATATGCTTTCATTTTAGTCTAGTATAGTTGTTCTAGGGTTCAACCCTAAGCCCTTCACACTGCAAGAGCGAACGCAATTAGTCTTGTGTCCGCCTCAAACCCTGAATGCAATAGGTATAATTACGAGCCTAAACCCTAAACCATAGGAAGAACAAACACACATTCTTGCGTGAATGCACTATCGAAACCCTTGAAGCAACCGAACAAACCATATTGTGCTTATAAAAACTTGCAACTGCAATAACTATCTTAAACACCAAAGCCCCATGATCCTACAATAACGAACCCATGTACATGGAGTACAGTATCCTATGCCCTGAACCCTAAACTCTAAACCCTAGCAGGAATGAGACAGAGTACTGCACAAATGGGACTGCAAGATTCGCTGAGGCCTGGCGAACATGCCCACGATCAGTGGCGCAGCTGCATCCAACCAGACCGTGGCTTCAGCGTTCTCAGCATGCATGTATGTATGTATGTATGTACACATGTACACATGATATGGATGTATACTTACAGGAACTTACATGCAAGGAAGCCATAACAAGGAACCTAAACAGGTGGTTTCTGGGGCAACAGATAGGGTTTGTCTGGCTGCTTCGGATCGGACCCGGGTTTTATGCAACTTTAATGAAGCTTTCGTAGTACTCTTTTCGGGATAGACAAAAGGCATCCCTGCTGTCTGGATTAAGTTAAGGGCTTATGGCTGGTTCATCTGTGGATCCTCCAAGCAAGAGCACTAAGTAAGTGTAGGCGCTGTTACAATATGGGAGTTTCCGAAAATTAGGGGTACCTCATTTTGGGTCGTTCTCATAAGGATCCTACTATTTAGGGTACTATACTAGGGTCCCCTATTTTCGGAAACTCCCATATGGTTTAGAAGCCTGGCTTGCCAGGTAGCCAAAAGGAGCTTCCGGGGACCAGGGCTCTCGACTGTAGTGGCTGAGTTTAGTTCGTGAGCCCTGACCCCAAAAACTTTTTCCACGGAATCACAAGACTTTAAAAAATCCTACACCATCACCCCTAAACCTTGTACCGAAGCCCCAGACCCCACACTACCGAGGAAGTTTCGCAGCGGAGAAGCTGGAGAGCGATCGATTTTTTGTTGCCATGGAGTGTTTCAGGAGAAGCTTTATGGCCTGGGACTTAGGGTTTAGGGTTTAGAGCCTTAGCTTTGGCATTTCGTGAGGATTTATAGTAGCAGTGCCGGGAAGGTAACGGCACTAGGGAGGTGTTGATAACAGAGGTATGAAGGCCTAGTATGAGTATGCTTCAGGAGAGGGCTTGTGGAACGTTGTGGTTGCGAGCGTTTCATACCGGTTTCTTACAATTTTAAAAGCGTTGCACTTGGAGGTTGCAGTAAGTTGTAAGACTGTCCCCTTTTACCTATAATCCGTGTGTAAGGTATACCATCATAAACCCGAGTTTTGACTCTACCAAACCCTCCGAAACTCCACCAGTTCTCCAGGAAGCTCATGAACCGCCGTGCAGCCTTCTACCTGGTGTACCTCAGTTCCGCGATGATGCTTCCGCAGGCTGTCCGGCTGTCCGTGGTGGAGTGTTTTTCGGCTGGCTTCAGGCGTCCACCTAGCCATGCAGCACCAAGTTTGGTCGCAGTCGCTCGGGGTTTGCACCATCCGGAGATTCAGAGTGTTCCTAGGCATCGTCCAGCCAGAAGGCGGCTCCACATCAGTTTTTTACCCAGACCTATGAAAGATTTTCTTTGATCATGCTAAGGATCCCTCAAGTTCCCTGTGGAATTCAAGGTATGTTGCTCAATCAAGGACTTTTGTAGTCTCTGGCAAAGCTTCTGTCAACCATCGTTGCGGGCGGCCCCCTACTGTACTGCGGAATGCATAGGTTCTGAAGAATGGTTCGGGCACGAAAGCCGGAGTCTGTGAGTAGGTTCAATAGCAGACAAGAGGAATTCTACCTTGTGATGGCCGCTATGACGCAAAAGCCGCAAAGCTCTGGCACCCCAGGCCCTGAGCCAAAGCCCTCTTTGAATTTGTCTCAAAACCGGGACCCTCCTTGTACCCTCAAATAGGGGGTATATAGCCCCAAATAATGGGCATTTAGGGTCTAACAGAGAATGGAGGGTCTAGGAAAGCATGATCGAACCCGTGCAATATAGAAGCCTGGAGAATAAGTAGTATGGTTTACGTTCCCCTGGGCTCCCTCACAGAAGCATAATTTCATATAGCCCCAGGAGGCGCCTACAGTAAGCCGTGAAGCCTATTGAAGCCGTCAAAAGCTCCACAACACCTACTCCAACTGTTGAGGGCTGTAAACTGTAAGCCAACGGCCTTATACAACAGCAGTTCAAAACTCAGAGAACTTGGTAAGTCGGGTTCGTGGGTTTTAGGGTTCAAGGCTCTGCGGTTTGGAGCTTTTGGGGTTTTGAGCTTCGGGAGACTCGAGCAAGGTTGTAGCAATGAGGATACCGCCACTCAAGGTAGCGCAAGCTGAGAGGTAGCCAAGTTGCTATGCCCGGTGATACTTCAAGTAAACCTAACCGAACCCTAAACCCTGTAAGCATCCATAGACCAAGCTTGTCACGTATTCAAAGTGCATTAGGAGCATCAAAAGTTTAATGATGGAGGCCGTGACGGCTTTGGTGCTCTTCTATGGCGGTAAACTAGCAATGTCTGGGCAGATGCACGCCGGACGCTCAGCGTGGATGTGCTTGGACCCTACGAGGGTTTCACAGTGTTTTCGTTGTGGGGTTTTGGTTGGATTTCATGGCTTTATATAGGGTTTGGTGGGTTTCCTAGCGCCGTGCAGTTGACATATGAGGTGTAAGGGTGTTTATATAGGCTTATAATGGCCATACATAGAAATAGTCTGGTTGGCTTCTAGGACTGTAGCATTTGGGGTTTCTGTTTGTCTGTCTGTCTGCCTGTCTGTCTGTCTATATGTATATATGTACATAATATACTCAGATCTGTGAACAAGCATGCTGGCTCTGAGCCGCAAGCCCTCAAGCCCGAAGACTTAAACTGAAAAGTTTAAAACGCCTAAGCCTTAACACCCCCGAACCAGGAGAAATGTTAACCAACAGTTGACCATCACAAAAAAAGCACCATGAAGCCCCAGACCCTAAAGTCAGGCAGGGAGTCTGCTGTCCTTCGTGCCCCCTGGCGATGTAAGGCTTTCTTCAGCTCAGGGGTCTGGTTGGAGATTCAGGGTGCTTTCCGACCGACATCCTAACACGGTTCTTACTGGTGGTTTCGGGCTTGGGGCGTAAGGGTAAGGTTCTGGGATGTTAGTGAAGGATCGTGGAGCTTAGACCATTCCCCGAAATCCCGAGAACCTTAACATCGGAGCGTCCGCAAAGGTTCTACCTCCAGACTCTGAACTCGAACTTTTCCACCCTGGGGGACTTCTACAGCAACATGGTTCAGGACGCGAGCAGAAATTCCAAAGCCCCTAAGGAGTATACATCTTGAAGTCTTGGTTCTGGTCAAGGATCCGGAGGGGGCCTTCCTTCAAGCGGTCTTTGGAATCCTTGAGTACCCCTCACGGTATTTGTTGAGGGGGCCTCAAGAGGTGGGTAGGTAGCATCAAGTCAGAATAGGGCGCTCGTGTTTGGATTCGCTTTGAAGCCAACATGGAAGCCGAGAAGCCGCAAACGGTAGACTACTGTCCTGTCGAAGAGGCTGCGACTTTAGGGCGTTCATGCTTTCCAAGCGTTCCTTCTCATGTTTGCACACGTTACAAACCACCAAAACCCTGGTCTTACTGTTCAGGCTTCCATATTGCGTGGTATTCCCCTCCATGTGCGTTTCAAGGAAGTAGCATGCAGTGCTTGGGGCTTCGTGGGCCACACGAGTGGAAGTCAGCCTTTTAGTGCTCTTTTTCCAAGCCCCAACCAGGACATTATGCGGCCGACCGTAGTATTTCATGTATTGAGCGCGAAGGCAGAGTTGAGTTCTTAGGGCTGACCGCGAGGGTCGTAAGGAGCTCAACGGATACTTCGCGGCTTTTTGGAGACCTAAAGACCTTAACAGCCTCAGCAACCCTGCAGCCCTAAACTCCAAAGCCGTGAGGGGAGTTGCTCTTAACGGCAGGGATCGGGAAGGTTGCGTTTCATACCATACCTACATACCTACCTACCTATACTACCTAGCTACTTACCTACCTACCTAAGGACCTACCTCCCTACATACATGCATATAAATGCGTATACACGTACATACATACTTACATACACATAACATACATACGTACTCATATTTGTAAGTTCATAGGTTCATACATTCACGTTGACGTTGGTGGCTGGGTTTTGAGGTTTTTGTTGGCTAAGGCTTAGGTTTCTAGCAGGGTGTTTAGTGTTTAGTGCTTCAATATGAGGGCCGCAGGGAAAGGGTCCGAGATTTGTGCCTCTACTTCTTGGATCCGTTCGCCCCAGTGACCCCTAGCTCTAAGTGATTCTGAACAGCCCGAAAAAAGTTGAATCCTTATTATGTTTGAAGTGAAGCCTTATGCTCCGCCTCGAAGTTTCTGCGAGGCAGTTGGAGCTGCTGTGCGCGTCTTCGAGCTTTGTGAGCGAAAGCCCAGGCATGTCAGAAAATTCAGGTTGTCCAGATGTTCAAGGATTCAAGGGACCAGGCTAAGGTGCTTGGTTTAGTGCGGTTCAGCAACTGAGTCGATCATCCCTGGGCCCTCAAACCCTAAAGTTTTAAAGCCCCAACATCGTACATCAGCAGCCTTCCAAGTTCCTTACGAGTCATTTTTCAGTTTTGAGCAGTTGATGATTGATGTTTTGTAATGCTGGGTCTGTTTGGTCTGAGTCTAAATGGCTGGCAGATCCGTTACACTTTGACGCTTACTTGTTAGTGTTTCCATAATTCGGAGGTAAGCTGCTTTGCAGCCAGAGTTTCGGAGAACCCATCAGCAGGTTTTGGTTCAACGTCTCGTCAGCGCCGTAACACCCTCAAAGGCAAGAGAGCCCTACGCGTGAACATCTTAAATCCCCACAGATTCTTGAAGCTCGAAAGCCCCAAGCATCCAAAACCGCAGGAGAACGAAACCCCCCAAACCCTGGCACATACCCCAGCCCTTTATTCAAACGCACCTTGAAAAGTGTTTTCCTTGAGGTCGCCCAACATGGACGGTTGCTGGGACGAGGCCCAGGAGAAGAACCTGCGCGGATTTAAACGGTCCTCAGGTTTAGGATGTGGGTGGTTGTCAAAATTATGGTCCCTTTTTGGGTCCCTATTATAAAGGCACCTATTATTTAGGGTACCCCAAAAGGGACCATAATTTTGACAACCACCCATGTATAGTTCCGAGACCGAGGCCTTGGGCTTCTGACCATGCCATGTGGAGTCGGGGGGGCGGGGCGAAAGAATCAAGCGGAGAACATAGGACCGATATTCGGCAGGAAGCCAGGAAGAGTATTTACAAGTTTGAGGATGTTCCCCGAAAATGTGAGCCTCGGTAGCTTGTCTAACGGCACTCGTTGACGACTGTGAGGACCGAATTTGTGAGTCTGATCACGGGGTCGGGTCGTGAAGGTACTCGGAGACGACGGAGTTTCTGTGGTCTTCGCGCTCCCGGCTGCCTCCATTGTTTTGGAGTCTTTCGCGTCCGCACTCTGACTCTGTGTCAACAGAGTTTGCGTGGCGCTCACTTTCCCGAACGTGTCCACCGTCTTCGAGTTTTCGTGCTTGGAACTTTGGGACGAGGGAGTTCGCGAAAGCCGCTTCATTGCTCGACGGGAAACCGCCCAACCTGTTTATATACCCAATGATTAGTGGCTTGACCACTGAATCCCTCAAGCCGTACACCCTAACCTTGTCAAGACCCTTCAAAACACTGGCAGAACCCTCGCAAGCCCATACGCATGCCTCATGTAACCGCAAAGTCCTGAGGCACCGTAAGGATCTAGCCTCGCATCTGTGGAAGGAGCGCGATTGGAAAGGGGCTGGGGCTCTGCAGCTGCGGGACCGCGGGAGTGTGTACTTCTGTGGTTTTGGGTTTGGTTTAACCCTGGTTTGTAGGGTCTAACATCGCTGCTGTTGTTCAATGAAGTGTTCTTAACGGGATATGAAAATCGAACATCCTCAATGTCAAACTGTCTCAATGCCAGCACCAAAAGCACCTACCTCCCCCGAACCGAAACCCCTGGATTGTGAAAAGATAAAAGTCCAGAAATGTGGTTGCGATGGGGCCACAAAACGAAGCGGCACGCTTCGAGCATTGCACGCCGACTCCCACGTCACCCTCTTTCGAACGGTCCTTCCGAGTGTTGCTCCTCTAGAGAGGCATTTCAGAGGAACTTCAAGATACCCAAACCGTTGCCCGAATTTTGCAATCCCCAAGATACGCCAATGTCGCTGAAGTGA
Source organism: Symbiodinium sp. clade A Y106 (assembly GCA_003297005.1). NCBI lineage: Eukaryota > Dinophyceae > Suessiales > Symbiodiniaceae > Symbiodinium > Symbiodinium sp. clade A. Next base: position 63,968 of record BGNK01001373.1, on the reverse strand, counting down.
GGAAGTTGCTTGGCTTAACCTGAAGCCCCTCGAAGCCTCGACCCTTAAGCTGCATAATGCCCTACAGCCATGAACCAGGAGTTCACATCTCCAGCCAGGTAGACACTCTTAAGCTTGCTTTCCAAGTGCCAACCTGTGTCGGCAGGATCTCCACTTCAGCTACCCAGCCCGGCCAGATGTTGGCTGACATCAATGAGCATAATGTTTTGATTTTTCTTCTCTAAGGATCTATCAGTTACCCGTACTGTGATAAAAGATATAATAGCACAAAAGGGCTCCCTCATCATAGGCCCCGTAGTAACTGTCGCAAAATAGAACTCGAAGCCCTATTCGGGGTCTAGGTATGGTGAGGGCACGAACAAGGAATTAGCGAGCCTGCTGTGCTTATGTGCATGAGCTTTAATGCGACGATCTTACTCCTGGAAGCTGACTTTTTTGTTGTTTCGCGGGTTCAGGGTTGTAGGGTTTCAGTTTTTTGGGCTTCTGACCTTAAATTAATTAAAGGAAGCAAGAAACTGGTATCTCCTGATTCCGTACAACCACAAGGTGAAGATCCTGAATGGGCTGAGCCTGGACGTCCCGGCCAGCACTGTGGTTGCCCTGGTAGGGCCTTCAGGCGCCCACTGCGCTTTAGAACAGGCTTCTGTGAGGATGTGTAGCGGTGCTAATTGTTAATAGGGCTTCGTCATAAGGTCCTATCAGCTTTACTACGTATACACAAGATGTTTCTGAGTGGCCTCAAAGTGTGTTATACTGTAGCGGCTATGGGGTGCATTTATATACGCTTTAGGGTTAAGGCTCTTGGCTTGAAGGGGCGTGGGACACAGTGTTTAGTTTTTGTTGCGGCCGCCTGCTCAGCCGAGGCTACCTGATAAATCCTGAAGGCTAACTAATTATAATCCCTTGTCATAAACCCGTATATTCCCTATCGATCCTGATCCGGATAGTCAAAGTCCTTATATTCAGCTACAATCCCTTGCCGGACCTTTCAAATCCGAAAAAGGCCTACAAGTAGTCAGGCCTGTATCGTGGGTGTCCAAAACATCTGCCCTCAGGCCCCGGTGAGGAGACCAGTTGTAGGCTTCAGTGTTTACATTTGCGGTTCAGGCTAAAGGGGCCCATGCATCAACTTTTAGAGAGGTTTTGGGGCAGGAAATGGCAGTGGTGGCAAGTAGAAGTACAAGTAGAAGCAGCAGCAGCATCATGCAATTTTGTTGTCGCTGTTGTTCTGCTGCCTTTGCTGAGCTGACTATGATTAAACAGCCAATTGGGCTCTGTTGCACTCTGAGTGTAGACATTGGCTTTTCGACTTGGTGTGAAACCCCCAAGATCGAAAGGGATTCTTTGGGCATGTGCTTCCGGATTTGGGAGTTCGGGGTTTAGTGTTGTCTGGGGGCTCCTGGACTGACCCGACAGACCCTACAATCATCCAACCAGCCAGAATTTTCATCGTCAGTTTCGAAGCCCAGCAGTAGAGCCTCGCTGCGGCAGGCAACGGGAAGAGCACAGTGATCTCCCTGTTGAAGCGGCTTTACCACGTCGAGGCATCGTCGGGTTTTGCGATCAATGGGTCGAGGGTTGTCGTAACATTTCATGGACTCACATCCGGGCCTTAATGTTTCTTAAAATAAAGGTATTAAACCGGGGTATTATCAGGGTGAGTTTTGGCGATCTAGCAATTTGGTTTCTGACCGCGGCTCCAGGCTAATGGAGGGTGGTTGCGGGTGTCCGAATGAACTTGGACCGAAGCGGGGTCGATGCATTGTCCCACAAAAAGCGGGTTTAGAGTAGCTCCACCTCGAGTTTGTTAGCAAAGCCCCCTGAGCCTCTATTGGGGGGGTCCGCTCCCAATTTAGAGAAACAGAAACCGTGCGGCCGAAAAGACCTTCACTTCAAGCCCCGCCCCCTCAGAAAGCATTTCAAAGCCTTAAACATAAACCGTATAAGTGCTTGAGGTAGTAGCCTGACTAGTTATTCCTTCGAGTCCCTGTACAACCATATTATCGTGTACCCTAGTCTGACTATCTATGCCCCTATAGCAGCTTAAAGCCCTACACAGACAAACCGCGTGACCTTCAACCCTAATACTTGCAGACCAACTCCCCGAACCAGAACAAATATGAGCGAATTCATAGTGGCCTTAACGATGAGAGATCGCATTCGTTAAGCTTGCCTGGCGTATGTATACATATCTAGATGTATATTGTTTATTTCTTTATGTGTTTATCTTTACACACACTCAATTGCACAGACACTCAGAACATGACTACTCGCACTATACAAGAGAATCATGATAGTGCAACAGAAGACCATGTCCACTTAACTTGCCCTGGTCAAACGCCAGGAAGGAAGCATCACCCTCGACGGAATTCCGATTTGGAACTTCTCTCACGAGCATTTCCACCGAGTCGTCTCAATCGTGGGGCAGGACCGCATCTCCATTAAGGGCTTTAGGATCAAATCAGAGTTGAAGATGACATCTTTCGATTGTGATTTGGAGTTGAAATAGAGGTCTGATTGACCAGTCGTTTTTATTTTCTTTTATAGTCCCTAAATGGTTATATGTACATTATATAGTATATACGCTTGCATTGACATGCTTTGGTTTACGCTTGTTCCTGCCTGGAGGTCGAACATGTTCGGCGCAACGCTCTCATTGTTGATTTGCTGGGTTGATGGCCCCAACAGCCAAGACAGGCAGCACGCAAATGTGATGAGGCTCCAGACTCTCTCTTATTTTCCTTCTGTCGCAAGGCGATTATGAAGTAGACACCTGTTTCCAGCGGCGAGTTTCTCCAGCAATCCCTATTCTGTATGTCTTCTGAATGCATTTTAAGTGTTTTTGTTGGCTTGTCGGTTATGGATTCGTTTATGAAGATCCCAAACAGCTAGCGTGCGCTTGCCCTCTAGGAATTAGGTGGATGCTAGGTTCTTACACCTTGCCCATAGTATAGTTCTCGTCCTCCAAACCCTTTAACTGCCTGGATTCTTATTAGGTTTCGGGTGAAGGCTTCAGTCATAAACTAGACTCTTATTCTGTTTGGCTTAAGCGTTTCTTCTTTCGGTGAGTAATTGTAGAGGTGTATAATACCCAGAAGCCCAAGCCTTCTCGCTACTGGGATTTCCTGAGTCGCCATTGTTCTGCTTAGCAAAAACACAGACTCCAAGATGACTTAGCACACTGTCCCAATTGTGGCATTTAGCGTTTGGGGTTTAGGTTTTGGGGACTGCAGTTTGACGGCTGGCTTAAGTGCTTCATGACCCTAAAACCTATTCGGGTGATCAAAGCCCGAACCCCGAAATGTCCCCAATCCCCGAATCCACGATCCCGGAGAAGCGCCTAAAGTGTAAAATCGACAGTATTGTTGGGACTTCGCAGACTTTCAGGGAAGATGATCACTACATGCTCAGACCTCGATAGAAACCCTTAGACCTACTCAAACCAGCTTGGGTTGGGTTTCAGAATTAGGATCAAGGGTTTCCGGTCGGTTTTAGGGTCTTAATATAGGGGCCTGAATGATTAGAATAGGGTTTTAAGGAGATCATACTATAATTATATAGGGACCCCCCAAAACCCAATTCTATTTATATTAAGGCCCCTACATTCCTACATTATTCAGCCGGAGAAGGAGCCCGTTCTCTTCGCGCGCACGATTCGTGAGAATATCGTCCTTGGCTCCTCGACAAGCACCCATCCACTGGGCTTCGGCTTTAGGACTTTAACGGTGTGCTCCTCAGAATAAGGGCATCATTGTGCACCACGGTCACAGCGCCCTAAACCCCAGAACTGAAAACCCAAAGTTCCAAACTCCAAACACATGAGCCCTAGATGATGGTAAGTCCTATATTCCAGAACCCGCGGCCCTAGCTGTAAAACCTCGCTAAGGTTTGGAGAATCCCGCGAAAATCGGCGGCGAGGACCTGCCTGCAACAGGTCGCTTGGCGGGCTTCCGGGTTTTGACCGCAGGGTTTAGGGTTTTAAGGGTTTCGAGTTTTGGGGATCTATGCCATCTATGCTTTAAGTGGTTTAAGTACTTCAGGGTCTGGCTGAGCAGGCAACAAATTCATTAAAGCGCCTGTATTGGTGCACAGGTTTGACCCAGAAAAGCCCGGATTGAGAGACTTACTGATGAATCCTACATGAAGTAGGGGTACAACAGGGATTTTGGTGTATATATTGGGCTCCTTAGGAATATTGCGGAGTACATATTGTCGAGTGCACCCTTCAAAACAACACTTCCCTAAACCCTAAAACGCTTAAGTCACTTGATCGCGTAGTATTACTGTTAGATTTTGGTGTTTCCTTGTATAACTTGAAGTTTAGAGGAAAAGGCTTAGGAATTAAGGGAGACAGGGATCCCCAGATCCGGAGACCCGTTCATCCTATAGACCCCGTGCCCTGTACCCTAAGCCCTGAAAAGCCAACTCCGCACAACCTGAATTTGCTGAATCATCACAACGCTAAAGAACCTTAGGTTTAAAACCTTAAACCTACGAAAGTCCGAAGACTGAAACCCTAACCCTCCCCAAACAGGACCTACAACGCCTTTCAAGAGAACCTCCAAAAGCTGCCTGTGCAGAGACCCCCTAAAACTTTTCGAATCACCCCTCAACATGGCCAAATCCGGAGCCCTTAAACATCCCAAGACCCTTCACAGAATTAATTCTTTCCAGTCGGCATCAGATTCGCAGGTGGTGTCTCACTGAGTTTCCGGGAGCCGCTCGGTGCCGCAGTTTCATTTTGTATTTTGTTCAATCTATGGGTGTGCACAGTTCTGTGGCGCCGTAGGGCTACATGAGAGGATCCTATGGGGTTTTATAAAGTTGGACGTTTCCAGCGTTCGTGGGTGGGTGGGTATTTCCCCTAACTGTGGTAACTTACGTCAGGTGTCGAGAGATTTCGTTATAACTGGTTAACTGGGATGCACGCAAGAGCATTCCCCGACGCGCAGTTAGCTTGCTTTGGGGTTGCCAGGGCCCCATTACTTTTATGCGTTTACTTTGCCCCCCAAACCCTTTTCTAGTTATCTAGCTATTACGGCCCCGATGTTGCATAAAGGAGGATCGTTTACAATGAAAAATTTGGGCATTTTGCGTTTCCGACAAGGCCGCTTAGGGAACTCAGGCTGCAGGGCGGGGGTTTCGTCAGCAGGCATCCGACTCGCACCGGTCGTTGTGGTCTTCGGTGGTGGTTGCGTCATGGTCGTCCTGATGCTCTTTCAGTGTTTGGGGATCTGAAGTCGCATAATGAAGTGCTTGGGCCCATCTTATGACAGGGCAACTGGACATGGGGTTACAATTTTGAGGGTTTGGTGGTTTCTTCGGGTGGCGTTGGTGTGGTTACAGGGTTGAATCAGGGCATCAGGACGGGTGTTACAGGGTTGCATGAAGATTGTATCGGGTTTGTATGTATATGTGTTTGTTACAACGAATTTGTCGTGGCTTAGAGGGTTCCCCAGGGTGCTGCAAGGTTTTGTTGGGTTGCCGGGGAACCGGTTTCCGTGTGATGTTGAGCTGTTGGACATTGCCAATGGTAGTACTATTATACCTTACAGCTGGGTCCTTACAATACCGAGGCCTCCTGGGTGTTGGGTTTTCGGTTGTTTGGAAGAACTACCACTAGTCGTTTTCGGGTTCCATAAGATAGTTGCCATAAGATACATGAGGGCTCCTGGGGCACCTATAGCAAAAGCTTTGTTCTGGCTTTGTTGGTGCGTCTGGGGTGAGGACAAGCGACCGTGAAAAAGGTCAAGGGCAACCCAGGTTTGGCACTAGTATGCTTGAAGCCTGAACCGTGGGTTTAAACCTTAAACATTAAAAGCACGAAGCCTAATGAGTCAAAGTGATGCCCTAAGTAATTATGGTAGCCCTACTTAAAAGGTACTCACCCTCCAGGTCCCCAGAGCCTCTCAGCAGACGGTCATCCTGAGAAACTCATATTGACAATACATGTCATAGTCGCTTTGCCATCACACAGGGACATGGCGATTGCCCAGAGATTCAAGCAATCCCCTTGCTTAAGCAATACGTCTCAAATCATGTCAAGGCCACCTTCAAAAAATAGTTGTATATTTCTCAAATCAGGGTCTTGGAGGCTCTGGGCATTGTGGGTATGTCTTGGTTTACCACCGAGGATTGAAGATCTAGCAGCGAAGGCCAATGCGCACGACTTCATCAGCAAGATGCCCAAAGGCAGGGCCTCGACATGCAATCCAACATTACGCCCCAGTTTGTTCGGCTTACGGTTTAAAGTTAGCTGATTGGTTTGGAATTTTCCAATGTCAAAATCTGTAAACCCTGAACAGCCTCTAACACAAACCACAGGAATGCAATAATCACACCACGCTCAGATACTGCGTAGGTTCGGGATCGAGGATTGAGGGTTTAGGGTCGGGTGCAGGGCAACATCCTGATACGTTCAGGCCTTCGTCATGGACTAACAGTAGCCGACGAGGATGCCCTGTTTCAGGGTCGGAGTGTAGAGCCTAATATGATCAGTCAGAACAGGGTTCCGTACGGTTCCTTAATATGAACGATTTGCATATACCCCAGGCCATACCCGAATCATGAAGGCCCGTATGTTGGGTTGTACAGGTGTTTAGCTTAGGTTGGGGGGAAGAGGTTGCAAATTTCCGGGTTTGGGATCCAATGCCAGAAGATGGAATATGATGATAGATTTCCTTCAAGGTAAATCTGGTAGCCTCCTTTTTTGACGGGCTTCAGTAGTCGGGCATGTTTTTGGCCGTTACTGCTTCAGGTAGGGAAGGTAGTAAGCTCCTATAGCATCCTTCCGTGACGAACTCACTTAACACACGGAACCTGACAAGAATGCTGGCATAGTACTCTGGAGCCTAATCTCGGGTTACAGTCCGTGCAAAGTATTCCGAGGCTGGCTTTGGGGAGGGCAGGGCAAGCGGTTTAAGTTGTTTAGGGTTTTAGTGTTTTAGGGTTCAGGGTTTAAGCGGACAACCTTCAAAAGCAAGCTAAAGCCCTAAAACCTTGTACCTTCAGTCTCCTGCCAATCAAAGGAAGTTTACAACAGACCAAACATGTTGGGGCCCTTGTAATCAGACTAGGGTGTAGTGCAATATATATATATATATATGTATGTATGTATGTATGTATATATATATATATGTATAGGGACTAGTGACTAGAGTACTAATAAAGACGTCCCGCTTATAAGCTTCTATATACGGAACCCAGTAAAACCCCTAAGATAGCTTTCAATTTACAAGAAATACGAACACGTCCCCGCGACTAGAAGCAGGCTATGCCACAGAAGTCGGGGAGCGCGGTGTGCAACTCTCTGGAGGTGCCCTGCTTGCTTCGGGTTGTGGGTGAAGTAGGCTTTGGGGTGGGGCTTAAGTGCCAAAGCGTTTATGTTGGGGATTTGTGTCTGTAAGGCTTCTAGAGGGGGTTCGAGAAGTTGTTTATACTAGGGAGTTCGTGAATGTGTTTTTGATCTTTATTCTGGGCAAGACGACGTATTGATAGAAACCGTACGTCAGGTGAAGCCTGATTCCTAAACCTGTACTGGGCTCTGGGGTTTAGGCTGTTGGGGTTTAGCGCTTGTTGGAGTTGGGGCTTTTGGGGTTTTGGTTTCGGAGTGTGGCTTTACTGCAACGTAACTAGGGGCAAACTAGTTAGACTACGGGTTTGAATTGGGCTTGCTATATATATGTATATATGCACATACATATATACATACATATATACATACATATATACATGCATGCATGCATACATGCAGCCACACGTACATACGTACGTACGTATGCATGCATGCATGCATGCATGCATATGCACACATACGTATGTTCATACATAGAGAGAGAGAGAGCGAGAGAGAGAGAGAGAGAGAGCGCGAGGGAGAGAGAGAGAGAGAGAGAGCGCGAGGGAGAGAGAGAGAGAGAGAGAGAGAGGGAGAGAGAGGGTGGGGTCCTCCGCAACAACATTACAAGCTATTCCTGTTTTGGAAAGTAGACACGGGCCTTTTCTCTTACTCTTGGTCCTTCGAGAAGAGGCCCTAAAATTAAGAAGCTTCGTGCATCGATTTATTCGGTCTTTTCGGAGACTTTTATGAAGGACGACCCTTGTAGCTGCAAGCTTAATGTGATTTCCTAAAACCTTCAAGGGCAGTGGAAAGGATCTTGTGTTGTTTCCGCTTTTTTCTTCGTCGGCTGTGAAGCCTTTGAAGCGAAATCACTGCGCAATAAAGCGTAAACCGTACAGATCGCTGATAATGGGCTTCAGGGTGTTTCGGTCATTAGGGTTTGCGGCTTGGGGGTTTAGGCTGTAGCGCTTAGAGGCTCCTTGTACCTTAAGGCCACGTGCGAACTCGTTTTAGGCCAAGGTATATGCGTACTGAATAGTCAATAGGTGCCCCAAACTCAGCCCTTATACTTACCTTTGGTTAGTAGGGAATGGAGGAATTGGGTACAATTATAACATTATAACCTCTTATTACTACCATTCTTCCATTCCCTACTGACCAAAGGTAGGCTTAACCTACATGGATCCACAAACGGCTCCCCGAAAGCGCTCTGCCCTGGCAAAGGCCAGAAGCAGCGCATCGCCATTGCCCGATCGCTGGCTCGCCGCCCGAAGGCCTCGAATAACTGGGGTTTAGGGGTTAGGGTTTGGGGGGTTGCTTTATTTTTTTGAAGCGATGATCGTAGGGATGGCGCTTCGATGTACTACTCCTTATCTCCTTACAAAAATCCAAGTTTTACGAGTCAAACAGTTCAGGGCTGAAAGTTTCGTAGGTTTTACGGCTCAAAACTGTCGCGTTAAGACTCTGGGGGTCCAGGTTCGGATTTGATGGTTCTATTGGTCCCCTCACTTTGAGGGACCACTGGGAATACCTGGACCCTCGAATGTAGCACAAATTTGTGCCCACAGCTGGGTGTTACACTTTTGGGTTTGAGGGCGTTCCCACGTGCACTTTCTAATTATATCGTGCGCTTTTGCTGAAATACGTGCGCTTTTGTGATTATATATATATTCATATAGCCGTTTGGGCTCCCCCACGATCCATATACATATGTGCGGCTTCACCTTCGTATGGCCGTCTTACTTCTTCTTGGAGCAGTGCGCCCACCCCCCTTGGTGAGTTTTGGGCAAATGTGCACTGAGCACTATGGGTCTGTAGGTTTGTGCATGCACATTCGGCCAGTGACGGCAAAGGCATAAGTCCATCGGTTGCCTCAGCTGCAAAACGCAGGTACTGCAGTTGTGGTTGGGCACCTACTCGGGCAGCTGGTGTGCCTGGCGAGGTTGAGGGTTCAGGGCATGATACGCTGCAAGAGGTCAGTCATCATACTATGCACGCATGTAACTTGCTGCCTAGCTCAACAGCTGGCTCGCTTCGTGTTTGCATGCATGTGCAATGTCGACACATTATCTAGATATCGATTGCATTTTGGATGCTATAGGTTTGCCTGCTATCTTTGGGGTTTGCCGTGGGTTCTAGCAGCCTAGATTCTGCCATGGCTGCCTCCAGCAGTGTCTGTGACAGAGAGGAGTGCCCGGTGATCACAGCGTGGTCTAAGAGCTCGGTCGTATTGGGGAGGCTACTCGAAAAGGACTTGTTGATCTTGAATGGGGGCAAGTCAAACAAGCTGACCCGGCACACCTGTGTCGCAAACCGTGAGTTGCTGGTTCCGTTGGTGAACCTCGTGGGCTGCTAGTCTTAAATATGCACGCATGCAATGGCAGTGTCGTACTCAATAATTCTATAGGTTGCTGTAACCTAGGTCTCCGCCCCAGTGTGGACCTCCTCTCCAACTACTTGACCAAACTCTATGCTGGGTATCGCCCGGGTTCCAAGCCGATGCCAGACGGCACCTTGCCAAATACTTAAATCCGCTAGGCATGCAGGTGCTTGTTTGTGCTAGCAAATACTACAGTACTATAAACTCGGTCATGTGTCTGCTGATCGGTCGAGGCAACACCATCCGAACCCAAGCCTGGTTGCTGCGACGTTTGATTTCTATTTTCTCCAGAATCGCAAAACGTCCCCATCGACCTCGCCAATCTGACTTCCGCAGGCTCATGAGAGATGTGGGAATGGATTGAATTTTGGATAGAACTTATGATGTATGCGCATGTTACATGTACATATGAGGTCAGGCCAGCAGCTTTCAATGATCTCAGGTGCTGAGCCAGGCTCGCGGGACGGCTCGGAAAGCAGCAGCTACGACGACGAATCGTCATCGGATGAGTCCTTGACTGCCACAGAAATTGAAGATGACCTCGAGCCCGCTTGATACTTATGCACTTGCACTAGCTGCATTATGAGAATGCATATGGTGTAGCAGAGCTCGACCAATTATTGATATTGTACATTCGGCCCTACGGATCCCAGGCCCCGGTTCCTGCCGAAGCTGTGCCAGCGCCAACGGCTTCGCATGTGCCGAAACCAACAGCCCGCCGCCCCAAGCCCTCGCGTCGAACCGCTTTGCCGTCAACTGTTCTAGCTACACCAAGCCCTCGTGGTGGAGCTGGCTCGTGTGGAACTTTGTCACCAACCCCTTGTGGCACAGAACGTTGCCAGGATGAACCTTGAGACTGAAAAATCTCATCCCCGATAGACTTTGAATTTTGATGCCCAGGTTCTGCCAGTTCTTCATCCGGCAGGATCATCACGCCGCCTCCGCGACACTTGTTGGGATAGATAGGGCTTAAGGGTCGTTGAGATTATTATCATGAGTCTTGCTCACAGCTACAGTGGGTTTTCGATCCAGGTCTGAGTGCTGTTGCATGATCCTATACAACTTAGGTGAGCCATTCTCGTCACATTCTGATACCATGGTCAAGCCCTTGCATCACAGCAGAGTTCCCCATTTCAATGATGCCGACCCACACAAGACCTCTATGACTCCCGAAGAAAAACATCAGATGGCCATGGACGAGAAAATGGCCCAGGAATTGCAACAGTTGCAGGAGGAACAAGCTGAGCTTGAGCAGCTCATCTTGTTGCAGCGGCTAGAGGAGGAGGAGCTCATGCTACAAGAGTTGCTCAATGAGCAACGTGCTTTGGCAATAGTGGAGAAGCTGCAAAAGCAAAACCAAGCCCCCCCGGCTGAAGCTCCCACCGATGCCCCTCCGATCGATCACGCAGCTGCCGCAGCTGGTGATGCTAGTGACCCAGCTTGCAATTCCAAGCTCAACCGATAAACCCTAAGCCCTAAACTGCCCTATACATATGCTATCGATGGTCTAGTTGGTGTAGTAGACCCAGTACATAACCCTAAACCCTGAACCTAACGTGTGAAACCTTTATAGATCGACATCCTCTGAGCCTATTAACCATTCTCGCTGTAAGGTACTGGCAACCCTGACAACGCCGAGACCCAGCTGATGTGGCCTGAGGATCTGCAGGAGGATGTTCGGATGTCAGTGCCAGAAGCAGTAGTGCCAGAGTGGCCCAAGTCTGCTTGTGTTGCCTCGGAAAAGGTCTCGAAAGGCCCTACTACAGATTCGGAGGTTGCAGCTCCAAAGGCAAACTCGACTGTGGTATCGGATCCAGCTCCAGAGGCAAACTCTACTGTGGTATCGGATCCAGCTCCAGAGGCAGATCCAGCTCCTAAGGCTACTGTGGTATCAGATCCAGCTCCTAAGGCTACCATGGTACCGGTGGGCACAGCTACAGAGGCAAGCTCTACTGTGGTACCGGAGGTTGCATGTCCTGAACCACCAAAGACAAAGGAGTCTGCTGAAACTGCTGAGGCATTGAGTTCGCATTAACACCCCATCCTTCCAGCCTATGTGCATTGTGTGCACGTGTGTGTCTGTGTGCGGATGCATGTATGTGTATGAATCTAAGGTACTTCCTTCGTGCCCTGTTGAAGCACAGCCGGTTTTGACACCTGCTGAGCAAGCTAAGCTGAGTGGTGCGGTGCCCAAGAAGCGAGCCACAGGCAAGCAAGCCCCGGTACGTGTGGAAGGCGACAGTGAAAACGATGGGGATGAGGGTGAGGATGATGAGGATAATGATGGGCACGACTCAGATGCAGACTCGTCTGGGGGGACCAAAACCAGGGCAAAGCTCGCCAAGCAGCAGCAAGGTCGCGGTCGCGGCAGAGGGCGGGGCCGGGGGCGGCAGGGAAAAGGAAAGGGAAGGGGCCGTGGTTGTTCCACCAACACGGCAGAGGCCAGGGAACCAGCAAGCCCCAGAGCATCTTCAATCAAACGTGGCAACGGCAATCCTGAGCAAGAGACAAGAAAGAAGAGCAAGGGTCGCAACAACGTGCCAAAGGAAGGCCCTGACCCCACTGAAGGTTCGAGGAATCCCCCAAAGTCCGAGGAGCCAACAACTGCCAAGAGCAAACCAAAGAAGAAGGAGGAGAAGCCAACAGCTGCCAAGAGCAAGGCAACGAAGAAGGAGAAGGAGCCACCTGCGGCTGAGGAGAGCGCGGCACCCAAGACCCGAGCCAAACGAACGAAAAAGGCAACCGAGGAGCCGAGCCCAGAGCAACTCGAGAAGCAGAAAAAATCCCGGAAGTCATGCGCTTACCACAAAGCCAAGAAGGAGGCCGAGAAACAAGGATTGTCTGCGGAGGAGATCAAGGAAGCTGCCAGGAAGGAGACTTGTGTTGCAGTATTGTACATGTCATGCAAGATATAGCTGATGTGTGATGGTGCACACATGTATCAAACCCCAGCTAAGGCATATGCTGACACGGACTGAAGTGCTTCGGATGTGCTTCGTGATGGTCGATCTATTATGAGCTGGCAAGGGTTTTTGCATGCAACTTGAAACAGTTGCAGTGTTGCACATATGGGGGGCTGGATCAGACTTTCACTATAGGTGTTTGCTGATCTAGCTGCAGCCACGCGGTGACAACATCGTGTGGGTGTGTCTGTTTGACGGGGCTTGTGACTCGTTCTCGAAGCAATCTGTATACGTGTGCGAATGTGCGCAACGTGAAAAGCCTGGCACTCCCATGCACAGCCAGATTAAAGCTCGAACACGATATCGTGGCACGATTCAGCTTTGACTACTATTGTTTCGCCAGGATGCCACGACTGGAAGGATGGAGCATCCGAGCCTCGGTTCAAGGCAGGCTCTTCCCGTGCTCTGCCGCTGAGCTTTTGCTGCTACAGATTAGCATATTGGGTGCTCGAGAAGCATTGATTGTCGATTTGTCGACTGAGCTTGCATGCCAACACTTCTGCTGCATGTTTTGTATGTGGAAGCTTGAATCAGCTGGACCAATAGCTGTGTAGCCTTGCCCCACATGCATGCATATTCACGCTAGAGCTAGCCTGCTTGCAAAAGTTTGCCTCTGGAGCAGTTCCTGAAGCCTCGCAGATCATACGCCACGGTGATGATTGCTAGCTCGTGTGTGTCTGTGTGCGAGAAGCCATGCATTCGATTGTGCTCAATTTGCTCCAGCTCGGAGCCCCGAAGGTACTCTGATGCATTTAGGGTCTTTATAGGGTTGGTTGAAAGCTAGTTAATTTATAGGGTATATAGGATTAGGCAGGGTTTTTCGGTTTGTGGCGGGGGTTAGGTCTTGGACCTGAGGTTTTGGCATGGGCTTAGGTCTTTGGGTTAGTTGGGGGCCTTAGGCTGGGTATAGGGCTTAGGGCTTATAGGGTCTGGGCTGGCTTTAGTGCTTACACGGTGTGGGGTTTGTGTTTGGGTGTTATACATATATATATATATATATAATTCTATATTACTATAAAGCCGTATGTGGCCCAGGCTGAATATACGAAATACATATATACATATATATGTATAAACAATATATATATATATATATATATATATATTATTGTGTATACATATATATATATATTGTGGGGTTTTAGGGTTTATGAGTTAGCTATATATATATAAGGTTTAATCGAGGCCGGGTTTAGGGTTTAGTGAGCCTTATTTACCCGACTAACCATCTGCTGCCGAGGTTTTGGTGGCCACTGTCCGAGACTCATGCTTGATCTCGACCAAGCTTGCTGCTGCTGCCTTGGATAGGGGTTGCTTGCTTAACTTAAGGTGCTGTTGCTTAAGTGGATGGAGAACCTGGCCTTTGGGGAGCGCTTCGAGCTTTTCGACCTTTTCAGTGGTGCTGGTAATGTCGGGAAGCTATGGTCACTGGGCTGACATGTAGAGGTAGCATTCGATTAGGGAGGTGCTTTGGCAAGGTTTACATCTAAGGCATTCAGAAGGCTACTCTGTTGCCTTGTATGACAAGATCTATGGGCCTGAAATGGATTTCTTAAGCAATGCTGGCTTCTCGCACCTGGGCTGCAGTACAAGTCAATCTGTATGTAGTATGTTAGGGCACCTCTTGTGTATGACTGGTCCGACAAAGGTTGGCCTTATGGGTCATACTCAACGAAGTTCCGGATGCCATGAATATGATTGGCCCTGATTGCAGCTCCTGGGGGATGCCTGCTCGAGCAACTAGTGGCCGTTCTTTTGTGAACCCACGCGGTACAATGCACCGTGCCTTTGTTGCTGACAACAATACCCTTGTATCCCGGAGCCTAGGCTGTACCTGAGAATCTATATCTAGGATCGTTTGTGCTTCTGAAGCTAGCTAGTTAATCGGCCACCCCGAACTAGTGCCTATTGAGGCTGGTGCTGCTGTTGCTGGTCACGGTGGCCAATCATGGGACATTTGTTGTGGAACAACCACGGCAATCATTATTCTTCCGCCATCCAAGATGGGAGTGGTTTGTGAACAATGTTGTCCGGGCGGCTCTCCTTTAAAATAACCCACAACCTCGATCTAGAACCCCAGCCTATAAAATACCCGGCTAAACCCTAAACCTAAGCACCAACCCTTGAATCACTGGCCTAGAAAACACACAGTGCTCCGGCCGAGGTTTATGAAGTTTCCTTCTGGATGATGCTTCACGATGCCCCGACACCGAAGCCAACGATGTGCTATAGCCCAATGCAAACAATTGTTTCGCTGGACCTCGGAAAGCTCACAAAGCCCGAACGGGAAAGACGAACGAATATGACAACAGTTCGTGTTCTGCCTGCATTTAATCTGCCTAACCTACAGAACCTCTAAACAAAGCTAGATCGATAATTCACCCGAAACCACCCCTAAACCACAAAGCCCACGCTTGCCTAGGCAGAAGCATCGACAAGAACGGCAAGAGCGTCTTCAGAGGCAAGGTGCAGGAGATGAAGCAATCTGGGTTCCTTGGTGGTTTCGAGTTGGCATCTCTTGCTGTATTCTAGATCTTTATAATGAGTGCCTGGCAGCATTGTCGTACCTAGGATATACACAACCCAATTTGCCAGCGCTTTCCTTCGTGCTTATCGTGGGTGGTGTCAGCTACCTGCTGATGAGAGAGGGGAAATCCGTGCCAAGTTTTCTGTAAACACAAGGAAGAGTGATCGGGAGCTTTTCATGGATATGGAAATGGGTGACCTATGGTTGGACTCCGGTATCCACCAAGTCTTCCTGTACTTGTATGGGTGCAAACACTGCAAGACCCTCCACTGCATCTATATAGATCATATATTGGCAGGTTTTAAGCTTCCCCCTCTCAACCCTGCATTGGCCAAGGATCCCGGAGTCGTGGCAGGATGTCATGAGCAGATTCCACGACCAGGCCAGAGACAATGTGTCCTGAGTGCAAGTACGACAGCAGCCGGGGCCAGGTTTAAAGTAGTTGCCAGCAGGGTTTAGGGTTTAAGGTGGGTTTGGGCTTGGTTCACGGGTTGTGGCTTCCGGGAGTTGAGGCGAATTGGCTGATTAGCTTATGTGGCCTTAAGTACGTCATTATATAGAGTGCCCGGGTTTAGGTTTACCCCTAGACCTAGCCTATGTAGGCCAGGCTAAACAACCACAGGGTTAGGCTTGGCAGATTCCGGGGTTCAAGGGTTCAGGGGGTTGTTGGGGGAGATTTTTTTGGAGGTTAATAATAATAATATATATATATATATATTTATTTATTTATTTATTTATATAAATATATGCATGTATATACATATATATATATATGTATATACATACATATATATGTATGTATGTATGTATGTATGTATGTATGTATGTATGTATGTATGTATGTATGTATGTATGTATGTATGTATGTAT
>BGNK01001373.1:17674-47792 GCA_003297005.1 Symbiodinium sp. clade A Y106 | reverse complement strand
TATGTATGTATGTATGTATGTATGTATGTATGTATGTATGTATGTATGTATGTATGTATGTATGTATGTATGTATGTATGTATGTATGTATGTATGTATGTAATGTAATGTAATGTAATGTAATGTAAGTATGTATGTATGTATGTATGTATGTATGTATGTATATGTAGATGTATGTGTATATGTATACGTTGTGATATAGTATATATGAACTTAAATTTTTCATATGTATATATATATATATATGTATATATATATGAATATTATATATGGTTCTGTTATTTATTAAATTTACATTATCTTATAGATTATGATATCTGGCATATCTATATCGATCCGTGTAATTGCAGTTAAGGTTGCTTTTAGGACTTTGGACCGGCCGGGTTTAAGGTTGCCAAGTTGGGGGGTGAGGCTTGCCTTCTGGGGCAGGTTTGAGAGGGTGAGGCCTGGGCTTCTAGGATTCCACCATGCATCCCTTTTCCCAAAATCCCAAACCCGCCCTAACTAACTAAAAAGCATCCAAACACCCGGGGCCTTGAAATCCCCAGCCCATCCTCACCCCTCAACCTAGCTAGTGCTGCTTAAATACCAATTAGTACTAGGGCACAAACCTCCAAACCTACAGGGGGGGCAATCCGGGCGCATATTTCGTGGGGGCAAGCTCTCGAGTTCTACTTTCCAAGCGATTCTACCAGCCCAGGCCTGTGGATCCCGGGCCCTCCGGGAGGAACTTGAGCTGCTACAAGAGCAGCAGAGGGCCGGGGCTTGAGCACAAATAGAAATATTTGATCTTTTTTAAATCTAGCTAATAATATTGACCCCGGGGTACCCGCATTCCGGGCGCATATTCCCGCTAACCGGGCGCATATTCGCGCAAACGGGCGCATATTTAGAAACTGCTCGTAACTTGTCCTAAAACCAAAAATATTGTGCATATTTCTCTGCAAGCAGTCACAATTCGATCAGAATCGGTATAGGCTTCCTGAAAAGAAGCATATCCGGGCTGTTTGGATGTTGCTTTGTGTTGGCCTGCCAGCTTTCGAACAGGATTGCTTGTGTTGTGTGTGCCTGTATGAAATGCGAATTGATCTCTAGCCATCTAACATTCAAGCCGCCGGCTTTCCATGGCAGCTCGTGCTTGGAGCTGTCAGTCTTTGACTTCGGGTGTTTCGTTGCTACAAACGATGATGCCAACAGGGGAGCAGGCTTCCCACGATCTTGCTGCGAAGATCGAAGTTGTTTGTCTGCAACTATACTACAAGATCACTATCTCAAACCCCAAACCCTGAAGTTATGTGCACCATATAATATACTGAGGCTGCCAGGAGGAGGATTGCAGATCTGCAATCCAGTCTCAAGCGCCAGCCGAGCCACACCGTGTTGCCACCGCCTGTGCCAGGCTTTCAGCCCAAACTGTCTAAGAGCCCTCAAGCCCAATATGTTACAACCCTATGACCCTACAAGACCTCTTAAAAACTTAAACCCACGGCCTAATCCTAAATATATATATATATATATACATTTAACACACATATATATAGGCTATCTATATCCCTAAACCCTAAACCCCCTCCCATATAAGTCCAGCTATATCTATCTATATATCTATATATATATACACGATGATCTCTCTCTCTCTCTCTCGCTCTCTCTCTTCCTCTCTCTCTCTCTATATATATATATGTATCTATATATATATATACTAGCTGGAGATATAGATATATATATATATATAATTAAGTATGTAGCTTTATGGATTCAAGCCCAGTCTGAGAATATTCTCATAATGCTAGGTTTGGGGTGGTGGCCTCCCTGGTGCTTTTAGGTTTCGGGCGCAAGGCTCCTAGAGTTTAGGTTTTATCTAATTAATATATTAAGAGATATGTATACATACCAGTTATATGTATATGTGTATATATATATATACAGGCTGGCTGTTCTAGGTACTACATAGCTAGCTAGGGTTGAGGGTAAGGTTTGGGCCCAGGTTTTGGGTTATAGGCCCGGGGCTTAAGGATTAGGATTTTGGACTGAAGCCCCCCTGTGCAGGTGCCCCTGCGGTTGCCGGTGTGACGGATGGTGCTCTTGCTGTGGCTGGAAAGAGGCCGATGTATCTTGCTGATATGGCAAGGAAGCGGGGCCGGGTCTGCAGTCAAGATGCTCAGCCCTTGTGTGGGCTGTCTTCCCGAACCCTGCAGCTGGGTGAAAGTAGGGAGAGTATGGGGGATGCTGAGAGCAGCCCAAAGCCGAAGCGCTTGCTTGTGTCGCAATCCCCGAAAGTATCCCCGAGCCAAGCTGCTGCTGCACGGAACGCCTTTGTGGTGGCCAAGCCTGGCCATGGTGAGAAAGGGTGGGTGGACCACCCCCGTTGTGATCGAGGAGCAAGCCCTCCTGCTTCTGTTGTCCGGATGATATTACATGCATGGTGTCCATCAGTGTTAGTGGGTAGGCATACATGTCGAGTGTACATTGCATGGTTGCTGGATGTAGTATAAGGTTCACTCTGCTTCTTCAGCTGCAAGCACTGGGTCCGGTGATGGCAAGGGTAAGAGGAAGCGATCGCAAAGCCCGACATACTGGAGGAGCTGTCATTTCTGTTTTTGATCCATATGTATGTTTCCTTTTTCTAGTGAATCTAGTGCTGCTTCGTACATCTGCTTGCGTATCGACCTGGCAGGCTCAGGCGCTACTTCACCCCCAAATGCGGGGGTGAGCTGAAATGCTCCCCCGAAGCATTGGCCATGTATAGGACCGAGGACGGACGTGACCCGGCTTAAAGATTGCGGAATACTCGTACTCGATCATGTGTGTGTGTGTGCATGAACCATGTACACACTGCCGTGCTTTCTAGAAAATATATCATGTGCCCAGGCGAGCGTATGCGAGACATGTTGCGCGAGCACGGGTCCTTTGAGACCCTGGAAATGCAAGTGAAGAAGTGGCACAAGTCCAGCCTGGGATCCTCGCGATCTGGAGGATGGTATACGAAGCATGTGCTGTCAAGCCAATTCCATTGGTCGAAGTGCTATGCATGCATGATCGATGGATTCTGCATCGATTACTAGAGATCATATAGATCCGCTAAACATACGTGTTGCAGATCTAGCCGAGGTCCATGATTAATTCGGCTTGGGAGTGGGCGAAAGCTCGCAATTTGATCCGGACTAACCCCATCCATCGAGAAGAAGAAGCAAAGTTGCTGATCAATGAGAGCTTTGACCTCTGCACGGAGACAGGCTCCCAGGTCGATTTGTCGGGAACCATCGAAGTCCAGGATTGTGTGCATGCTTTATGAAAACCCTCACTTGTGCACAACCAGCTAGCTTCATGTAGCATGTATACGCAGGACGAATCCGGGTTCCTCTTGGCGTCGGATATCCCTGCCTCGTCAGCTGCTGCTGAAGAGGTGTTGCGAGAGGCACCATCAGCCTCGAATGCTGGGGCAGGGGCAGAGGCAGGAGTGGATATGGGCAAAGCATCCTCCTTCAAGATACTTAGCGCTTATGGGTGAGTCTTAGTCCATGTGTGTGTGTGTGTGTTTGTATCAGTATCTCTCTCCGCCTCCGTGTACACGTCGGCCTCTATGTCTGTGTGGGCACATCTAGTGTCTATGTCTCTCTGTGTCTGGTTGGGGTGGCTGTGGCGGGGTAGGGTGGTGAAGGTGGGGGGTGGGGCGGGTGGGTGTGGGAGTGTGTGTGTGTGTGTTTCTGTATGCTATGTATGTATGTATGCATGTATGTATGTATGTGTGTATATATGTATGTATGTATGTATGTATGTGTATGTGTATGTGTATGTGTATGTGTATGTGTATGTATGTATGTGTATATATATATATATACATATATATATATATATATGTGTGTGTGTGTGTGTGGGTGGGTGGGTGGGTGGGTGTGTCATATGTGATGTGTGTGTGTGTGTCAAGCATGTAGTTGTGAGTGTGGGCATGGGTGGGTCGGCGGGTGGAGGGTATGATCCGAGGATCTCGTTCCCTACGATCTCGCAGAATACCTCCCCGGCTACGATGCTGGCGAATTTCTTGGAAATCATGGGAAGGAAGATCGATAGCCTGGAAGATCATCTGGACCGTATGGTTTCGGCTGTGATAGCATGCATATATGTTTCTACGCTGTATCTGCATGACATGCTAGTTGCTACCACATATGTGCAGGAGGTCTTGCTTCAGTCCGAGCACAATCGTGCAAAGGGGCTTCTCTGCGAAGATTTGATATAGTGTGTATGCACTGCCGCTGAGATTTTGTATGTGTGTCTGGCGTGCCACCACCTAGGCTTCACGAGCAGATGTCCGTGATTCTGAAGCAGATGCAGGAGTACTATAAATGCCTGACCCAGAAGCAGACCCAGGCAATTACGACAGTGCCCGACAAGCTTCTCGATTTGCTTCTGATGGATGCACAATACCTAGCTAGCTTTTTGTGCAAATCCGTATGCTTATGGGTGCTGTTACTTCTCCTAGCCAAGGGCCTTCAACGATGATCTTCTTCGCCTTTACGCAGAGGTGACCAAGCAAGACGTGGTTTTGAGCAACTACTTGACCCGCTCAAAGTGCCTCGCATGAATCCCCAAATTGTCGATCCTATCCGTACTATATACCCAAAAAGCCTAGACACCATAATCCTGCACATGCAGGCCCTATGCAAACCCAAAGCCCACAAGTTTAGCTTAAAAGTAGTTAATAGGTACATTTAGGGTTAATATAGTCGATATCATATATACATATGCACTATATATAGCATATATCTCTTATATATGTTTCGGGTTTAGGCAAATGGTTCAGGGTCCAGTAGTACAAGGGCTTAACAGAACCCCAAACTTCAAATTCTGAATTGCCAGGACTGAAATCCGAACCGTAACCCTGAACCTGAACCCTTATGCTAAACCCTAATCCTAAACCGAACCCTGACCCTGAGACATATAAGCTATATATCTTATATAATTAAGACCAAACAACCCAAGCCCTAAACCCAGACCCTACCAAGTCTCAATTCTGCAATGGACCACCGCCCATCCCAGGTCGCTGAAAGGCTCCTCCTGCCCGAGCAAGAAAGGCCCTGGCTCTAGAGCACCCAAAGCACCCAAGACCAAGAAAGACAAGAAGGACAAAAAGGAGAAGAAGGACAAGAAGGTGAAAGCCACAAAGTCCTAAGGAGCTGAATGTTAGGTGATACTAGTTCTCCTAGTCCCGGGTTGCCGTGCAGCGACATGCCTGCACCTACAGTGCAATCTTCAAACCAATCTGATCAGCTGTTCTAATAATATATTATAGTAGTTGTTTAGACGAGATATGCAGGCGGCGGTCGCTGTTGTGCATCAATTACGATTCGATCGTGTGCAGCACTACTAGATGATCGATCATGCATCGACATATGTCTGTGCCTTGGGGAAAGGGACGTGCTTGACAGCAAGCAGCTCACAAAAGAAAGCGCGCTTTTGGTGTGCACATGCGAACTCTCCCTAAACCCTAAAACCCTAAAACCCGGTAAACCTTAAACCCGTGTACATGTCGGTGCCATGTGCAAACCCCTAGTCGCTAGACCCTCGCAGGTATGTTAGATGATGCTGCTGCTGCCAGCAGCAGAGCGGAACTTAGCACTTTGTGTGAAACATATGTAGCACAGCCCCAGTGCAACCCCACCCGAGTGAACTGGTCCTCAGGCTCTGCCGACAGCGACGAAGATTCTTCGATGGCCGATGACCTTGCCGACGAGTTGTTTGTTGGCTTTGAGCAGGGAGTTCTTTGGTGGCACCATGGGTGTACTAGTCCCCTAGACCCCTAATATTATAAGCTAAGGCGGAGTCAGCAAGGCGAGTTGTTCGATTGGCCAGGGTGGCAAACACGAAACTGAGGAAACACGGTTGCTATGCAAATTGGAGAACTCTTTACTTGAGGTTTACTTCCGGGTATTATTATTATTTCTGGGCTATCGGGTATTTGTCGATCTACTTGATAGCATAGGGCCTGTGTGCTTGATCGGAATTGCTGTGCTTAGGTATTGTGGATCATACCCTTAGCTTGATGGCACGATGTGCTGGCAGCAAGGGCAATGAATGCGAAAGACTGCACAAGCTGATTCATGATAAAGGGAAAGCATTGCCTGTTGCAGTGGCTGCAGTTGATACAAGAGTACTGGTGTTGACTGGGAAACCACGGGTCGAGACGATTGGATGGCCAGTGCTGAAACTTTCAGCATGGGCCCAGCAACTGTTCAGTACTGGCGGGAAGGCTCTGCTTGGAGGTCATAGTCTCGACGATCCTCAAAGATTCCGTAACATGTTCACAACATTTTGGAAACGGTTTCGATATGTACGACCTGATCTGGAGATTTACGATCGTACTGATCGGGACATGGCCATGTGTATCCCCTTTGCTTTGCATGGCGACGAGGGGAGAGGGAAACTTCGTCGGCCCGTGATGATATTATCATATCAACCCATTATCAGCCACAAGGGGCCCCATTTCGTAAACAGCAGTGGGTATCTGGGTTGCAGTATTTCATATTATTTTAGCTAGTGGTGGTGTGCAACGATTTGTCGAGGCCCCATAGGACCTGAATTCAGTAGGTTTCCATCATGATGTCCGGAGGCACAGCTTCACCACGCGCTTGCTGTACACGCTGATTCCGTCCCAGGTGTACTACAAGAAATACACTCTTGATATGCTGCATGCAGGGATGGTCGAGGATCTGCTAGCATTGTACAACGATGGCTTCAAGGTGCCCTTCCTGGAAATCTACAGGGTTTCTGTATTTACCTATCCTAAACTAATATATATATATATATACACAATATAATATCGATCTATTATGTTATAGGTTCTGGGATTTCCCATAAAGAAGTAGTGTTAATTCTTGCGAGGTTGAATGGAAAGGCCGGAGCTATACGTTCTACTTTGTGCCGATCTTCCTAAAAGGAGATTGGCCGTATTTGAGGTCGGCTGCACATCTCAAGACAGGCTTCACTTCTACAAGAAAGTGCCATCTATGTCCGGCTGCAGTCATTAGCCCTTTTTCAGCAACATGTTCCGTATCGGTTCCTTAGATAAGAGATCTTTTACCGAATACAGGTTAGACCTGCTGACACACCCCACCTTTAATTAGGGTGCCTAGCTACATGATCGGCACCACTTAGCTATATGCTAGGGTTTAGGCTTAGGGCCGGGTTTTGGGTTTGAAACTAATCAGGCCTAGGGCCTAAGCTGTTTTGAGGGCTCTCGTTAAGGACCGTGACCGAAAGTTGTTTGATCTTCTGAAATGGACATCAATGGCTGTTGGTGTCTATTGGCGAACTTTATATGCCTATGGGGTTTGGATTCCTGAATCTGCTGCCAAAGTGGCAGTGGAATCTGGGCTGAAGATGCTGGAAGCTTAGCTTGAAAATCACGAGCTTGGCTTTTCATTATTTGCACAACCAGCTGTTGTGACGATTGGTTCGAAGCTTCTCGGGATCGGGATTCTGGTGTTGGCACTCAGGAGGGCTATCACAACTTGGCTTCCCAAACTGCACATTTGGGCTGGTGCTTCTACAAGCTCAGACCCAAACTGCATATGCAGTTACACCTGGTGTCCTTTGGTTGCAATAAGCTCTATGTGTACGTGCTTTTACACCTGGGGTCTGGGATTCGCAGGCTATACATGAAGTACCAGCTCTTGGATGGTGCCTCCTGGGTATTCTCACCCTTATGCCCCTGGGAAGTTACATAGTAGATTTTGCTCGATCTTTATCAGTAGCATTGAATCGACTGCATTGCACAGCACAACAGCTCAGGCTATGCCTGCTGGTCAGATGAAGATTTTATTGGCCGTGTGGCCAGAATTTCCCGGCGAACTCATAGCTTTACCACAGCGGCAAGAAGCATCGCTAGGGCTTTAATGAAGTACAAACGAGAATTCGCCAAACTTTAGCCCAGCAACAAGTCAGCTCGTCGATGAAAAGGCACTCGCAAGCTCTGAGGCCAGCGATGATTTGTGCGCTTTTGTGTGTATGTGTGCGCTTTTGTGTTTATGGGGGGGTTTAGGGCCCAGGGTTTTGAGCATTAATTTTCCGAGCGCGAATTAGTGTATCAATCAAGGCTCTAGGTAGATTTCCTGAAGAGAAGATCCGCACCAAGAACGAATCCACCATATGGCGATTGTTGAAGCTAGACGGGCATATCGAGCCTAGGTAGCGCAGGGGTATCCCTGCACTTGTTCGTCTTGAGGTCTTCATATTAAGACTGAAGGCCGGGAAAAAAGCGTCCTCATCTTTAAGATGACGCCGGCCAACCTGGCAACACCTACCGCGTGAGCGCTAGCTGTCATCTTTGACATTTTTCTTTCGGGGTAGTAGTTTACACCGGGAAACTGGGCAAGTAAAGGCCTAAAAGCTTCACAAGACACTGTCCGGAGCACATGAGGCAAGATTTGTGTTCGGCATATGGCATGTGCATCCAGGGCTGCAAGGGAAGCTTGATGAGTGTAGATTTTGGCTGTCCTTACGGGATTACAAGCAATAGCAATAAAAAGCCTAGCTTCACGCTACAGCTTGCAAACCATGGCGATATCGGTTCAGCCCCTGCGCAAAACAATCCCCTGACGTCTAAACCCTGAATCCCTGGACCCATAAGCCAGTGCAACCTCCGAAAACTCCTGCTGTTTTCAGGTCCTTTTGCTGGATGAGGCGCAGCTTTGGGTATCGGGGTTGGAGTGGAATTCCAAGTATCTATACTGCACCAACCTTAGGCCTTGTACTCTAACCGCTCGACCCTTGAAGAAGGCTACAAAACCCAGCCTTTTATAGATCCAAAAGGATTGGCTATAGATCCGAATCCCCGAACCGACTTCCCCACTCACCAAACCGTCAACCCTAAACCTAATCCAAAAAACCCTGAGTTGGGATCTAGCAGCCAGTTGGCCATACACTAGCAGGTTTGCCGGTCGCTCTTCGGGGGTTATCGTTGTGTTTAGCTTAAGTGTTCTTTACATAAGCATCCTCAATCAGCATTTACGAATCAGGGTTGAGGAATTAGTGTTTGACAAATTATCTATTAATCACGGCTTGACAAATAGGGTTTCCGAAAATGCATGTTAAGAAGTTGAGGCTTCACAGCTTTAGGCTTACACTTGGTTCTCTAATACCGCATGCCTACATTGTCGGGTTCTTATAAACTCGCGACACTAAACCCTAAATACTAAATCGCTATTCTGGAAGTTGACACATGTGCATAGTTTCTCAGACACTTGGTGTCGTAAGCTCAGCTTTTCCGGCACACTTTTCCGGGCATACGAAGGACCCTGAATAACCTACCTTCTGGGGGTTCCTTGGTTTGATTCCAGAATCGCCTGCCTTGGTACATGCATTGCAACTGCGAGCTGGCCAGCTTTGAGCAGCTCTCGGCTCGCTGGTTCCATTGCCCGGCTGCCGAAGGCGCCCTTGACCAAATCAGGCCTCTTCGAATCGATTTACTGCCTGCACTAGGGATCAGGGCGTGGCCGGAAGGCGATTTCCGGGGCGACACCTGGTGGCTCCGCCACTGAAGAGACAGAAACTGCTGTGGCGCTTGCATGTCGCAAACCACCAGACCTCCAGCCAGGCCGAAGACACCCTTGACGAGATCAGGCCTCTTGACGAGATGGGTGCTGCTAGCGAGCCACAAGAACGCTGCATCAGATCGTGGACAGTAGGACTGCGTAGTCCGTAAACCCAACATTCAAACCCTCAACCCCCATGCCCTACACAAAGCCCCTCCGAAAAACAGAGCTCAAACTCTTAGAATACTACAAACTCTTGTAAACACCATTGCCAAACACCAACAAAGCCCTAAATCCTGAACCGTGGGCTGCTGGAGGCCACAAGTGCTTTGGATGCGGAGTCCGAGTTGCAGGTGCTTTGAAGGATTCCAAAGTAGGAGCGTAATATACTATAAAGTTACCCGTTTCCCAAATCCTTCTTTAACATTCCTAGCTGTGCTTCCGGTATAATGCACCCCACACAACCCGCAACAAATTACTAAGACCCCTATGTTACAGGACCTTTTTGTAGACCTTGTCTGACCTAGACAATAGGGTCCTTATCATTTGTTCACCTCGCTGTAGCCTTGTTGTTTACAGCGACGAATGGGTATCTGTGGGGTTGTTGTCGAGATAGCTTGGGCATAGGTGGTTACTTGAAAACATGTATAGGCTAAATCAGCCCGTCTATCAGGATGGTTTTAAAGGGATATAATTATAAGGGTTTCAGGGTTTCGCCCGGTTTGTAGGCTTACCGTGGGACATGTAAACCGTTGTGAACTTCTGTAAAACTAGTACTAGCCCTAGAAAGCCCGCATAAGCCCTATGGAAACCATTCTTCAACCCCGATATACCCTAAAAGACCTGTCTAGAACCGTTTAAAGTTTTGGAACGTTGAGGGGTTAGGGCTGTTTAAGTTTGGGTTCAGCGTTGGGTTTACGGACTTAGCACGTCCGTGGCGTTGTCTGGTTATATGGAACCTAATCGGGGTTACCTTTGTTGCAAGCCTATACGGGCTGATGTACCTATTTAGGATGTTTGTAGTGTTTTCAGGGTTTTGGGGGTGTAGAGCTTGCAGGTTCGACCTAGAACCCCTCCCCCCAAAGCAGAAGAACCTCAAGAAGGATGTTTTGATGTTTTGGGATTCGTTGCATTAGCTGACAGCGTAGGGTTTAGATTCGCTCAACTTCCGGTCAGCTACCAGCAGGATTTATTGGGCGTTGTGGTTCAAAACCAGTTGGGGTAGCATGTAGCGGACCTCAAAAGTTCAAACCTCAGTTAACACCTGCTTGCTAAGTCCCTATGGTTTCGGGTTTTGATAAGGGTTCATTCAACTTCCGGTTGGTTCTGGTTTGTTTTTTTCTTTTCCGGGATCCTTTGAATCAAGGTCTTATTTTTCAGTGCCTATGTTGGGCTCTCCTATCTTGTGAGACTCGGCCTGGTTCTGGATAGAGAATCAATCTGGGGGATTGAGCTTTTAATCTAAAGCCCGCACTCCCAAGCCCGCAGCCACTAGACTCTAACGCCTTTCACTAAGCCCTACATAATCCCTCAACCTGAACTGCAAGTCTAGTCCCCAAATAGTTCATCCTATTTCCTGAATCCTGTCTATGAAAAACCTGAACCGCTTCCAAGTCCCTGGCTTTCTAAGCAGTTTAGAAGCCTGACAGTGGTAATGCTGTTCCTGTGGGCTCCCTATAGCAGAACTATATAGTGTAAGATGCCCTCATGCACTGTTTGAATTGTTAAGGCCTCTAAAGGAACTCTTTTCTAATCATTAAGGTCACCTTTTATAGTAGACACGACCGATAAAGGTCCAGCGGGCGATCGATAGCATGATCGCAGAAGGCGAGTTGAGGGGTCTGGGTAGTAGCAAAGGAAAGGAAATGCATTGTAATCGGACAAAGGTGTAATTTCTGACGATAGAAGCCCTGTTGCATATAGGGTCTTTGCCAGGTCTCAGGATTTGGCGATCTTAGGTCTGAAGGTATGTGGGCTAAGGGCTTTGGGGGTTGGGGGGAGGGATTTGGCGCGGGGGGTTTAGACGGATTCAAAACAAACGATTCTTGGGGGCTTCAGGATTCAGAGGTTCGGGTGTGTGGGTGGTTCAGAGGGCACGGTGCTGCCTTTCGGGTGGTGGCTTGAGCATTGGTTGGGAATCATGGCCTTCAAGGTGGTCAGCAGGCTCGGAGATGGAGATGTACAGGCTTGCGGTTTTGAGGTTATGCTTTCTAAGGCCTGAAGAAGCTAAGTTGAACGTTGCCAGAAGACATGCAAAGAACAAAACTAAGCTTTGGAAAGGGTCTCCAAGTACAGCCCAGTTTTCGGGTGCTGCCTGCAGGATTGCGAGATTTTAGACTAAGCCGCCTGCCGCCTGCCTCGCATGTGTGCAAGCGAGGCTTTGTTTACAAGCTGACGGTTCATGGTTGTAATGTGTGGACAGTCCAAAGGCAAACAACACTTCTGCATTCCAAACTGGTGACTTGCTCCGACTCCTGCCTATCTGAGCTCTTCGCCCCGGTCTGGATCCTTAACCCTGGCCCTTAGACTTAAACCGACTAACCCTGAATAATAACCAAGAAGTTGCTAGGGAAACTAGGACTAGGAGAGGGTCCAGGAGGTTATCGTAGAGTGGGCTCAGGTCCCTGGCAGCCCCAACGTTTACGTCCCACGGTCCTCTCAGCAGCCTCCGAACCTTACTGTACTCAAATACCTACAGCAAATGAGAGGCCGGAGCCGTGAAACGCCCGAGTACGAAGTCTTATCCAACCCCTCGACAAAAACCGTCAAAGGACTCTAAAAGCCATAGGCTCCATGACGGTGATCATCATCGCCCACCGGCTCAGCACCGTGAAAAACAGCGACAAGATCTGCGTCATCAAAGGGGGCCAGGCTCAAGGGTTTGAGATTTACAAGGGCTCATGGGTTTCGGGTTTAGGGTGTACCGGGTGTGCAGGCTTCGGGCTTTTGGTTTGGAGCTCAACTTAGCGTTGAAGGCATAGAATTATACTGTTTTCAGACTGTTGGGGTTTAGGCCCTGGGATTTGGATTCATGAGACCTAAGATCTAAGGGCAAACGACTTAGGGATTGAAGGCTTCAGGTTCAGGCTATACGCTGCGAGGATTGTGAAGTTGCTTGTGGGATCCTCGTAGTTGGTGTCTAGCAAGAGTCAGAGGATGAAAGGTGCACCAGTAGGTGAGTGAAGCTTTGAATGTCCTCGCCTTCACCATCGATGAGACCTATACCTCCGTGCCGCGGTCGCGGGTGAAAGGCCTAACGTGGGCTTGTCGGTTTGCTGCCGGCAGAGTCCATCTGCCAACGACTTCCGCCAGTGTCTGGGTGCGGTACTGGTTTGGCCAGGGGACACACGTCCTTGAACATTTTCGTGGAAGTCCACATCGCTCGCAAAGGTGTGGACTGCACGATCGTTCCAGGCACGAAAATTGGAGGGTTCCTGCAGGTCGAATATCTGCAATTCTGTGCACACGGGCATACTGCAGAGGCCTGCAGAATTCCAGAAAACATGTCTTTTGGTTCCATAGTATGCGAATAGTATACTGTAGGTATATATATACTTAATATCAATCCCAGTATGTATCCTTCACTGAGGCTTCCCTACTCACGGTTTTACGACGTCACGAGCTTCCGAGTATTTGGGGTTGGAAGTTTCAGGATCTTGTGGTTGCGGGTTTATCGGGCTTTGGGGTCCGGACTCTGGTGCTGGAAAGGTTGCGTTTGAGGTTGTAGGATCTGCTGTTAAGCGGCACAGACTTTTGGGGTTTGGATTGCTAGATTTGAGACTCAATTGAAGCTGCGGGGCAGTAGGTGTAGCTACTGTGTGTGTATATTTGCATTTGAGTGCCTTCAGTGGTGTCCGCTGCCGAATTATCTATGCATAGTCCTCCCGAAACGGCATAAACGGTTCTGCCAGCCTCACAGGGGTCTTCGAACCGCCTCGACATTCAGTCGGCCATCTTCCGTCTTGGAAGGCTTGCCAAAGCTTCCGCAGCTCCTCAGGGAGCAAAAGTAAGGGGTCACAGACCACGACTGAGCTAACCGCACCACCACACTTCTGACGCCACGCAGTTTCCCAGCTGTCAGCAAGTCTATACAATGGTGCTTCTTGGGTCCCGTTGTCACCTCCCTTCCGCCGACAGGCCGAAAGCCAGTCGAAATTCGCAACCTCATGTCGGAACGTTGCCATCTTCATATGGCGTTGGGGCTCTCGCTGAGACCTCGAAGTTCCATTTGCTCCATCTTCCTGCCAACCCAACAAGCTGACCCGGATGGCCCGATACTGCTCCTCCGTCCATTGCCCCAAATCCGCATCGCTGTGGATGTAGTCAACCTCCTCAATAAGGTGGGCAAGGACCGCCTGGATCTCGTCCGCGTAGAGGGGGAAAAGGCGCACCTTGCGGTCAAGGATGGCCGCAACCTCCTTCGGCTCGGGGTCCTCTAGCAGGGCATCGTGTGTGTGTATATATATATACATATCGTGGCGTGGGTTTTCTGCTTTAAGTCGTATCCCCACGTGCCAAAGCCTGGAACTCCAGGCCCCTCGATGTCAATCTCGACGAAAGTCGACCCTGGCATCCGTGAAAGGGCTTAATTACACCCTATATACCCAAGACTACCGATTTGGGAGCCAGGGCTCGTGTTTTCGTTTCTTTCGGCTCAAGAAATTTCACCTCCGGTGTGCGGCGCAATCTGAATTACGCATTAGGTATGATAGGATTTGGGGGATGCGCATCAAAAAAAAACTTTTTTTGCATCAAAAAAACTTTTTTTGCATCAAAAAAAACTTTTTTCCAATCAAAAAAAACTTTCCCTTTGTCACACAAGAAAAGAAGGGAGTATGNTTTTGCATCAAAAAAACTTTTTTTGCATCAAAAAAAACTTTTTTCCAATCAAAAAAAACTTTCCCTTTGTCACACAAGAAAAGAAGGGAGTATGGACGAAAGGACGGCAGGAAGGAAGGCAGGGAGGAAGGAAGGAAGGAAAGAAGGAAGGCGAGAAGAGAGAGGGAGGAAGGAAGGAGGGAAGGAAGGCGAGGAGAGGGAGGAAGGAAGGAAGGAAGGAAAAAGGANGAAGGCGAGAAGAGAGAGGGAGGAAGGAAGGAGGGAAGGAAGGCGAGGAGAGGGAGGAAGGAAGGAAGGAAGGAAAAAGGAAGGAAGAAAGGAAGGAAGGAAGGAAGGAAAGAAGGAAGTCCGTTGCTGCGTCTTCGCAGATGGGCACGCTTCTCTCTCTCTCTCTCTCTCTCTCCTCTCTGAGGATGCACCCATGGCCGTGTCTACGAGGACCATTACCACTTCTGCTACTACTACTGCTACTACTACTACAGCTAGTGCTAGTGCTACNGCCGTGTCTACGAGGACCATTACCACTTCTGCTACTACTACTGCTACTACTACTACAGCTAGTGCTAGTGCTACTAGTACTCCTAGTACTACTACTACTACTACTACTACTACTACTACTACTACTACCTCCGACAACAACGACGACGACTACTACCACTGTTACTACTACTTTGACTAATTCTACTTTTATCACTATTAGCACAAATAGTACTACTACCTCTACTACTACTACTACTACTACTACTACTACTAGNTACTACTTTGACTAATTCTACTTTTATCACTATTAGCACAAATAGTACTACTACCTCTACTACTACTACTACTACTACTACTACTACTAGTACTAGTACTAGTACTAGTACTAGTACTACGACTACTACTACGACTACTACGACTACTACTACCACCACTACTATTATTATTATTACTACTACTACTACTATTACTACTATTANCTACTACGACTACTACGACTACTACTACCACCACTACTATTATTATTATTACTACTACTACTACTATTACTACTATTACTACTACTAGTAGTACTACGACGACGCCTACTACTACTACTCTACTACTACTACGACTACGACTAGTACTGAAAGTTTTTTTTTGATGGGGACGAAATCTCCGGATTCTCCTAGGCTTGTCTGTAAACTGGTAGAGAAAGTTTTTTTTTGATTGGGAAAAAGTTTTTTTTGATTGGCTAAAAAGTTTTTTTTGATTTTTGAGGAAAGTTTATTTTTGATTCAAAAAAGTTTTTTTTTTGATGGGTTTCCCGCGTAGGATTTGGGGCCTTTGGGGTTTGGGCAGTTTAAGGTGTAGGGATCTTGGTGTTTGAAGGATCTAGGACTTTTGGATTCTGGGTATACGAGATGACATGGGGTTGTTGCAGGCCCCTGTTAAGGTCCCCATCAAAGACTTGAACCATCCTTTTGGACTTGTTCCTAACATGGACGGTAGCTCAAGTGCCCTCAATTTGGGCTTGAGGTTTTGGGCTTTGACATTTTCGTGAGGAACTCCTCAGTATGCCTGCTCAAAGCAGGATAGGGCTCGATCCATGACTCTTCCATTCAGGGCTCAAAGCTCAAGGTAGAGGGTTAGGGGTGCTAAATATCCAATCCTCGCCGGCTTTTGGTTCGGAACCATGGACCGGATTAAGAGCTTTAGGGTCTGGGTGTTGGGTTTGGGGTTTTGTTGGGTCAGGGCTCAGGGTTTAGGGTTCGGAGGGAGGGGTAAAAGAAATAATGACGCGAACTATTCCAGCCCCTCAATCATGAGAGAATGATTTAGGGGCCCCTGCGCGGCTGGCAGGACAACCAAGAAGCGACATCACCCGGTACTTGTAGCGAAGCGGAACCAGTATGAGCGTTGGGTTTAGGGCCGGCGACCCCAATTTACAACTTAGTTGCAAGAACTCCTGTACTGTTTTCGGAGAAATCTGCAGGCAGAGGTGGAAGTTGAGATCGCTGGCCTTTAACGTCTCAGCAGGGCTTGCACGCCTCGTGACAGGTTGTGGAGGAGGGGAAACATGATGAATTACTGTCGGCTGGCGGGGCCTACTTCCAGCTTGCCGCTCGGTGAAACAGTAGTGCAACAACAAGACGGAGACGACGAACGACCAAAACACCGAAATGTGACCAACTATCGTCCCGGTCGTCGTAGCCATGGCAGGTCGTAGTAGCAGTACCAGTAGCAGTAGCAGTATCAGCATCATCATCATCAGCAGCAGCAGCACTACGAGGCAGTGGCAGTAGCAGTAGCGGCAGCAGTAGCAGCAGTAGCAGTCGTGGTAATGGTGGCATGAGTCAGTCGTCTTGAAAAAAGTGGTGGTCATGATGGCAGCGGTAGTCGCAGCACCAGCCTCGACAGCAATACCGAGGTGCCCAGACACTTCACAGCTTAGGTCTTTACCATGCTAGCAGTCCATTTCGCCGAGACATCCAAAGCACCCGCCTAGGTTTGAACAGATCTTCATGGCCTGGGTTCTTGAGGGCAGGATTACAGGGTCTGGGCTTGTTTCAATTGCCGTGACTGTGCACTACCACGCCAACTACGGTGCAGACAGAGTGCACAGGAGCTCGAGTTAGTGTCGCCACTCAAAGCCTAGCTCAAAAGCCTTGAACCGTAGCCGTTCAAACTCCTACGGCAATGAAGGTTCGGAGTGTTCGGAATTTTCTCATTTCGATTGTGTTTTGCAGGTTGCTTGAACGGTCGTCGAGTTCTTGCATCGTTCACATAATGCAGGGTTATGTTCACTGGGCGTCAAAGATTCAACAATGACTGAGTCTTCCTTGTCGGAAAAGCCTTCGTAATGTGGACCCAACCCCCGCCCCCTTTGCA
The DNA here is from genome assembly GCA_003297005.1 of Symbiodinium sp. clade A Y106. NCBI lineage: Eukaryota > Dinophyceae > Suessiales > Symbiodiniaceae > Symbiodinium > Symbiodinium sp. clade A. Next base: position 30,573 of record BGNK01001373.1, on the reverse strand, counting down.
AAAACCCTTCAAGAAGGTGGATTGTGACATACGGTTCGTTAACAATAGTCAGAATGGTAAGTGCGCTGATAATAACAGACATAACAGTAGCAGTTCTTCTGTCAAGTCAATGGCCCTCCAAAAACTCTCAGGTGGCATGCCAACTCAGCGGCAGCGGGGCGTCACCTACTGCTGCTGCGCCGGAGGGGTGCGAAAGAAAAATGTCCCAGGGGTTCAAGGCAGTTCAAGGACCAGCAGCAACAAAAACACACGACACAAAACCGCCTTAAGGGTTGTCACCTGAAACCTCAAGCCCAAACTTCCTCAACCCTACGGGCCCCAGTACCTGATAATCCGATCTTCCCCTAATCACCAACCTATACTACTGCCATAGCTGAAGTCCAAGAACCTAATTGTTGGGTCCGGCGGTTGGCCTTCTGGGCTAAGGTCTAGGCGTCTTTTGTTGCGGGTTTGCGGGCTCAGTAGTTTGGTTGTTTTGTTTAGGGTTTAGGCCATATGGGCTTCAGGCTTTCAGTGTTTAGGGCTTGTGGCCTTTGGTTTTAGGTTGAGAGTGAGTGAGAGGCTTGCGGCTTGTGATGCAATGCACTGGTTCAGTCGGTTGTCGGTATGATTACTGGGCCATCTTAATATAGGTACGATAACAAGCGGACAAAGTTGTGATGAAGTATTCCGACCTCAATGGCACCTCAAACTTTAATGTTTAAGGTGGAGGGGTCTGTGCTACTGGTATAATGATCTGGACTTCGGGGGCAGCGGCTTTGGGAGGTTAAGCTTGTTGGGTTTGGGCGCGAGGGGTGTGGGGTGTTATGCCAGACTTCAGTACCAGAGAGCCCCTTCGAAACCTCTACTGTTAGGGATCCCTAAGCAGCACCTTTACAGGATTCCCAACAGCATGTACAACCCGTTCATACCCTGAGCCCGACTCCCGCCCAAGTACACCCTCTTAATCAAACTGTCAAGCCCGACGAACCGCCAAAAAGGGCCCCTCGAATTCGAACCCTTACAGCCCCTACCAATGGGTATTCGCAGTAGAAGATCGGGCATTTCGGGGGCTTAACAAGGTTGCAATGAAATTTCAAAATCCGTAGATTTTCAAAGACGCTAAACCTCAAAACCAGACCTTTAAAACTCATGCAACGGAATCTGGTTAAGGATGTTCCATCATAGTCACATAGTCCCGATGCAGTCATACGAAAATACACCCTGCAAGCCCAAATATTAAGGCAGGTTTTGAAGCCTCATAACACCGGAAACAAGCACCTAACTTTTCGGGCCGGCAAAGCCCTTATTACCCACTCGGAACCCTATGAACCCCTCTGTTGACCACTCATGCTGCACTAAGCCCGCGACCTTGTGACTGTCTTGCGACAACTTTCAATACCCCACGTCCTCAACCCTAGCCACAAGCACTCGCACCGACAAATCGTAACAGTATGCCCCAGCGACTCAGGCCCTGGAATCACTTAAATCGCAAACCCCCAAAAGCTCATAACAGGGGCTATCTCTTGTGCTACAACATATTTCAACACACTAGTCCAGAGGCCTGAAACATTAGCAACACTATTCCTTCAGCCTTTTTCGAATGATTAAGGCCCCCTTTGTCAAGCCCTATACAATCCTTTATAAATACCTTAAACTCCAACTAAAAAGGCCCCTAAAGCCTGTTGAACTCATTGAGGACCTTCCTGGACCCCAAAAGCATGCAGAATAATAGCCTTTGATAGGTTTTGGGCCATTATTTTACCTACTTTTGGGGGTCTAGGTCCTAGGTTGTATCAAACCCTCCAAAATCCCAAACTCTAACTACAAAGGTCCCCTAAAGCCCTAAAGCCTGAACCCCCCCCCCTCCTTCACCCTGAATGATCCGAAATCCCTCGGACAGCACCGCATTTATAGTCCATCAGTACAATACATCCCGAAATCCGGTTCTAGTTTATGGCTCCTTCACAGACTCANCCCCCCCTCACCCCCCCCTCCCGGCCGGACCTCGGACCGAGGTTCCTTCAAGGCGCCGACTCCCGCCCCAGGGAGGCGGTGCAGGCGGAACCTTGCGTTGCTTTGTGTTGGCTTCTTTTTGTGTGTGGTTCAGGGTTTAAGGGGTTTATAGTGTTTACAGGGTTTATAGGGCTTATAGGGTTTACAGGGTTTATAAGGCTGGTTCAAGAGATAGGGTTTAGGGCTTAGGGTTTTACGTTTTAGGAAGGGGATCCACTTTGCTTGTAATGCAGTTTAGCCCAAATGCCCAAACGGCCCAAGCCCTATCTCGCAACAAACTCTTTGCTGTGCAGGCTGTGCTGACTGCAAGCCTCGCGCGGGTCCCAAGTAACAAGTTGTTCATGTTTCGTTTTGGGTTTCGCGCCTCTTCGACTTGTGTGAGCGGTTTCAAGGCCTTTGCGTACAGGGCTCAAGAATTAGAATATGGCTTGGGGGCTATGTTGTAGCATACCTATACACGGACCATAGAGGAGTATCATCAGTCTAAGGGGTTTTTAACGTTTTAACGGTTGACAGTATAACGATAGGATTCATGCTGTGAGGGTTAAACCTGAGGGTTTCCGGGTTGAAGAGGAGTGTAGGGGTCGACGGATTGAGGGGTCAGGGGCACTAGGGTTTGGAGTTTGGGGCTGACGTGTGCTGAGTAGTGTGAAATTCCTCAGGACGTTTCTGGGGAGCGGCCTACGTTTGATCCGGGTGGCTGAGGATCTTGCGCCGAAGTCTAGGGAATCTGTCGTTTCAAAGGTGTGGAAAGCCAAAGCCCTACTCGTAATACCCTACGCCCCCAGAGCTCATAGCTGCAGTGAAACTCGATGACACATGTCCTGAACCTGCATGTGGACTTATCACGATGACGACGACGATGTTGACTATGGTGGTGCGGGTGACTTGCCCTGGCTCTGCTTAGGTTAGGGTTGACGGGTTACTGTTTCAGGAATTTTTGTGTTTATAAGGATTCGGGTTTAAAACCCAGCAGGGCTTTGGCTTCAGACGTCCGGAACCTAAATTTGGACTCCTTGCCGGAAGGTCAACGACTACTTGCGCTTGCAGGCACTGGTGCGAGCTTACACAGAAAGGCGGGGTGACCATCTCAAGCAGCTGCCAGGAAGTGTGGCGTCGCTGTCCTCATGAGCTTAAAGCTAGGTATAGGGAATCTCAGCAAGAGCCATGCATAGACTCTCAACCCTAAACCCTAAGCCCTAATTCCCAAAAGTCTTACACACGAGGTCTCTCAACTCTCCAAATATACCTGGTGAGGTGAAGGTCGGCTTTGAGGTTCTACCTTCAGCACGGCCGACTTTTCAGGGCATAATGGGGTTTGCACAGAGTAGGGGTGCTTTGTTAGGGCCATTGAAACTATGGATCCAAAGCTGGTTGGCGTATATAGGAAGTTGGGTGAGGGTATCTTCGGGTCCAGCTCTGTGGAGAAGGGGCTTTAGTACAGCCCTACTACTTACATAAGCTGAAGAAGGAATGCATGACATGTAGGCTTTGCTGGTTTAGATAGCGTGTTCTTTTTATAATTGTGTGATCAACGAATCTGAACTGGTCGGGCCGTACTGCACAAAATTTGCTGCCATGACAGATATGCGGGTGCTACTGGGGATAGTACTGAACAGAAGGTGGCCCTAGCTCCTGTGAGTGGAAGCTTCACGTTTGCCCCCTTGACTCTTCGCCGTTGTGCTCAGGGTCTTTGGGTTTGGTTTGCGGCTCAAACCTGAACCGCCCGCAGCAAGCCGTAAATGCCCCTTACCCCAAACTGACACTGAAGAGGCCAGCGTCCTTCCGGAAACTCTGATTTGCCGTTCGTTGTATATTCAAAGACCGACCGCCACCCCTTCTCCAAAGAAGACACAGACACATAACTAACTGAACAACAAGACTGGTAATAATGTACAGACTTAAGCCAAAACACTAAACCTTACCGTCGCCTCACCTTCTGGCCGCTTGTGGCCTTCTCTCACTTCGCAAGCAGGGGTGGCAAAAGGAACTCAGAAACAAACGTACGGAGGAAAAATCCCAAGATGAAGCGGACACTTGATGCAGGTATGGTACGCTGGTCGAGGCACGAGAGTGCAACAAAGTGCAATTAGGTTCTTCTGTCAGGGCCACTGATTTTCTGAGACTCCCATCCCGGACTTGGGGGTCCTGTATGCAACGGCGGTATCCATAGCCGAAGTCGTCACCCATTTGTCAACTCTAGCGCTGTTGTTGACCGGCTCTGACTGAGGACTATACGAATATATATAATGAATTACAAGTGTGTTCGTCTTGCTTGATTTTTGCATTGTAGCCAGTTGTTGTAAGGATCTCCATCTCACCTGGTTCGCCGTCTTAGGGTGGCAGAGGGGATGTGCAAGTCTTGAGAGTAATGTGTGTTTCTATCTCTACATAGCGGTCTGCATTATAATGAAGATTTCCCTTTATAGCATTCATTTCATTATCATGCTGATTTACACGGTACAAACAAAACTCTAGTCTAAACAGCAAAGCCCTTCGACTGAAACCCTTCTAAATTATGCAAACCCGTGTAAGCACGCTCATACAGCCTGATTCAATTTTGCGAAGCCCTATTCCAATCAGTCGGGCCTATATACTGTCGTGGTAATATACTATAATTATGAGATCATATAAGATAATATGATATTTTATATATGAAAAAATGCATCGTTCAAGGATCATGGAGCTCAGTTTAGGGGTCTTGCGTCTAGGGTTTGGATTCAGGGTTCTACTTCAAGGATCTCCTTGCTTGAGATTGGGATCTATATAAGGTCTAAGGTCGTTTAATATAGGGGCCTTAGTACTTAATAGTTGCCTATACTCTTTTGGGGATTCCTTACTATAAATATAGTATATGGGCGCCAAAACCCTATTCTAATTCTTTAAGGCCACTATATTAAGGTTGTAGTTGCAGGAGTATGTGGGGTGGTGTTTAGGGCCTTGAGATCCCGACCCCATAAGCTGGTCTGCGTTTTAGACTTAGCTGAGCTGATAATCTTCAACTAGTGTAACTGTTGAACTAGCAGTATGCTGGTTGGTCAAACTCCGACTGTGACTAAACTCTGTATCCGTTTTTGGCGCATGCGAGCACTCAACCCGGTGAGTACCAAGAAAGGCACTCTCAAAACACAAAAGGGCCTAAACGTAGCATGTAATAGCAGCTTCTTCGAACTTGCATCTGGCTCGAACTCCTTGAAGCGATTTGTTCTCCACGACCATCCAGCAGACAGCACCTCGCCTGGGATAGGATTTCTGGGCCCAATAGGGGCCTGAATACTTAGTAAGGTTGTTCCCTCGGATTCTCGAACATAGACATCTGCATCGTTTGGCCAGCTGAGTGGGATTCTGGAAGCACACCTTCAATTTCAGCGGGCCTTGCAGGCACACTTAGAGGTTCAGGGGGGCTAGATGATAGGTTGCACGTAGTTCTCTACTCAGAACAGTCGTAAACCCCACAGCACGTATCGCAGAGCAAGGACATGCATGGGTAGTGTCCAAGACAGAGAGTTTCGAGCTTGGGGAATGCAGCTTGTGGTTTCGGGTTTGGGTATAGAGTCGGGCAAGAGTTTCAGCTTATAATAATCCGTGTAAAAATTTCAAGTCAGTTTTAATATAAACTAGTTACAGGTTTTGAAATGGGCTATAAGGACAGCTGTACTTGGGGTTTAAGTGCTCGGAACCTCCAAGTAGGTTTACGGCTCTCTACTGGGGACCAGCCTTTAGAACGCAAGGTTCAGGATTGCGGGGTGTGTCTTTCGGATGTTTTGCCACTAGGTCGGGAATAAGGACTGCATGAAGCTTAAGGGCTGAGCGAGTAGGGCATCGGCTAGGTTGGAGATTGCGTGTCATGCTTCCGGATTCAGGAGTGTGACTATGACTCAGCGCTGGCGGACACGGACTTACACAACCCTAAACCCCCAAATCTGAAATCACTTCAAAACAATCTGAATTCGAATCTTGAGTGCTGGGCGGTGCTATATAGTAGCGTGCAGGTGGGAGACCACAATCTGGAGGCTCAAGGGGCGTGGTAGGTTGTTGCTTATAGGTAGGACAACCATAATAGTCCGACAGGAAAACCCTTAACACCATGTGAACCCTCAGTTAATCTCTTGCCAACCCCATAACACCCCAGACAACCCGCAATCTAAGGGGCCTTAAACTCCCTAAGCCTTATTGCATGTTAGATCACCGTACCTTTGTGGGTGAACACAGAGGTTTCTTGCACTGCTTGAATCCAGCACCCAGCGCTCATCAGGGTTGTACATGCACACACACACATATACATACATATATATATATATTCATTTATTTATGTTTTTATTCATTTGTATGCATGAACTGCATGAAATTGCATGAGCCTCGGATTCAATTTTAATCCTTAGGGTTTGATATGGTGGTGTAGGGCCTGGGGCTTGAGATGCGGATATACTCGCGGTTTAGGGTTCCGTATTTGGTTTGAAGACAAATTAATGAGATCATTCCAGGTGGTTCGCTAGCATTTTTACAGTGTGAAGTTTCCCCCAAACCTGTGTTCAACATAACGACTCGAGCTTCCATTTTAGGCCCCAGCGCTGAAAGTGGTCTGGCAACGTATGTTAGGAAGTTTGGCAAGCGTAGACATGGCCACTAAGGAATGCTGGCGAGCTTTTGTTTTGGGCGGTACTGCGGAGATACGAGCCACACAAAAGTCTTTTCCCACGAATGTCACGAATTTGTCAGCCAACTGAAGTGAAGTTCTAATCATGTGGTCTGTCAACTGTAGGTCCCACTGTTAAGTCTTGAAGATCGACAACAGGACACCATCATCCGTTAGGGCAACCCCGTAACCTGGAACACAATGACTCAGGACTATCTCCGAAAAGGCAAATGGCATTGGGTGTGAGCGCAGCTGCTGCTGGGAATCGATTCATCTGGTTTGGATTTCAAACATAGTGGTCATAGGGGCCTTAATAGTTGCTAATACTATTTTGGGGTTTCCTTATTATACTTATAGTAATGGGCCCCAAGATAAGGCTCCGAGCGCTTGAACTGGTTGCATCTCCCCATGGGTCGCTTGAACCCTCGATTTGCCGACTCAGGGAATGGGACAACCAAGCAATGCCACAGACCGATTTTAATGGCACCGCAGGTCCCTGGATCACAGTACGCCGTAAAACCTTTGCTAACTAGGAAGGCCTTTATATTCAGGGCGCTGGCGACAGGGTGAAGCAAGTGCATCTGGCTGCTGCGAGCGATTCCTAGAAGATCCCGGTGACCCCACATTGACTTTGTAACAATCTTGACACCCGCTCCCAGATCCTTAAACTCTAGGTCCCTCGAAACAGAAAATGCCCCAAGCTGTTGAACTCTTAGCTCCGAAGCCCTAAGGCCGGGAAGTGCTAAGCCCCCCGAGACCCTTATCCTTACACGAACATTATATATATATATATATTGGGTTTATGATAACCCCTACAACCTACAACCCTAATCCTACAGCTCTTGAGACGAGGACGGCGAATTGGCCACCCTCCCCCCGTCGAAGTTTTGGCGGCCGGCGATGGGACCTCCACCAGGTCGGGTGGGGGTTTGGGGTTTAGGGGGTTTGGGTTTTATGGGTTTGGGGCTTAGGGTGTCTTGCCAAAGTTCCGCAGAATTCGAAGCAAGGGCGATAATACGGGGTTCCACATGAGTTATTGGGCTTGGGGCCGAGAGATCGATATCAAGGCCTGACGTAGGACACGCCGGATGCACGTGCTCCTTGGCAAATATGTGTTCCTGTCTGTCCGTCTTTGTTCACGCTGATACCATGGATAACATAAATGCGACGAGTCTTTTTTGCTTGCTGTGCAGAACACCACATGTTTTGTTTTACACTTCTTGGTGCTGTGGCCGTCGCGCGAAGTACTGTCACTCACCATGGAAATGCAGCTCTGGTAGCTATCTTCAGTGCTTCTCATTGTTTTTGGTCTTGTTCTGGCGATTGCTGTGACACCCTATCACTGAAGCTGTAAACCTACATGTTCGTGATGATTGTAAGCCTTGTCTTGACTGGCAGTATAGTTTGATCGCTGCCATGAATGTTGCGGGTACCAGGATGTCTTATCACTCGGCACTAGCATCATTGTACTCATGCCATGTATCCCACCTTATGTAATGACATATGGTATGTGTGTGTATATTTATGTGTATGTTCGTGTGTTATATGTGTGTATATAATATATATATATATATATATATATATATGGTTTAAAGCCGAAATCTATCCCCTGCGTTTTTGCTGGTTTACATCAACGCAGCGGATACAGATCGGTTTTTTTAACATAAAACTTTCGCACCAACGCCTGACCACTCACAACAGAATACTTTGGTTGTTTATTGAAACCCATTGTTTTGATATATGTGTGATATTTAAGAGCACAAAGAAGTAGCAGAGAGTTTCTTTTTTGGGCGTGCACATGTGTTCCCATGTTCTGTGTCGCTCACTCAACCCGAAAAAGCTTCACGATTTCAGTGAAAGCAGCAGTGACGATGTTTCGCCGATCAAAGTATTGGGGGTTCAGTGCCCTCAGAAGATTTCGGGCTTGATATTCCCCGATCAGTAGTCGCCACTTTTGGCGATCAGAATGCGCAGGCAGTTTGCCTGACATCTTGTTACGAATCCAACGTTTGACGACGCTCCATTTGGCTTCTATTGCATTAGTGCTGAAACCATTCTCGTTCACAAGCTCACCTAAACTGTGATTCACAATCTCATGCGGCAAGTCAAACTCAGAGAGGCCACTGGCTTCACGAAATGCTTTGAACGCAGACACTGTGGCTTTCCACTTGTCACTCACGAAGATATCGTGCTTCTTGATGCCGAGAGAGTTGATGTTTCGTAGCATCTCTTTATGCCCACGTGGACGTCCATCATACGCATCATCCGGATGGTCAAGGATTCGGAAAAGAAAATGGGTTCCCACATGTCCTTCCAAGACGGCCCCCCAAAGCCAGATTTGGTCACGTTGAGGTCGCCCATGCTTGGATATAATGCTTGGTTTCCTTTTGTTGAGGTGTGTCTCATCCGCAATAAACACTCGGCCGCGATGTTTGTTCTTGAGCTGCTTTTTGGCAACACTAGGTTTTTTCCACACCGCCGAGGACGCTGAAGGTTTCTTACTCGGCATACGTTTCGACGAAGGTCGTTTTAGGGACGTAATAGATGAAGCAGGCCTTTTCGTCGATGAGCTAGAGCGAATGGGTGCACGTCTTGTCGTAGATGAGGTTGCAAGCAACTTCTGGAACAAAGGGCTATCAAAACATGAATGCGTCTGGATGTCGAACCAACCACATAACGTCTCCTGGAACATGCGTAGCCACCCATCAACATTTGCATGAAGTAGCGGATGCAGCTCTCGAAGAATTGTTTGACGATTGTACTCGTAAGCCCACATGAGAAAGCAATCAAGCTTGGACATCCACGAAGCGGTTTTCGTGCCTCGGAAAAATCCTAGGGTGTTTACCGAGTATTCTTTGGAATCACATTCTTCACAGCCTTGTTGATAACGAGGGCCAAACCATTTGTAGTGGCCTGATTTGAACTTCAGTTTGAAAGAAGTAGAACATTTCGGACACTCATATCCTTGAGGGACAAGACGAAGGGCCTGGCATGCCAGTAAAGCTCGTGTAGCCGACGTGTCTGGCAAGTTTCCTCGATCTTCGACGCGACTGTGTTTCACCACATGGAGGAACTCTGTTCTGTTCACAAAATCAGCAGTGAGGACAGCTGGCCTGAAAGCAATCCAATCTGCATATGACGCCATCCTTTTCTGCTTAGCTCGAGACAAAACTGAACATCAGCAGCAACACCACGACTAAACAAGCATAGCTGCACAGCAACGAGCAAAGTAACAATGAGACACGAAGCCTTTGTTTCTGACACGCGTTGATCGTGAAAACGGTGTGTTGTGATAGAGCGCGCTACTCAACTCTACCGCGTGTTGTCGCCATCTCGAAAGGCTTCATCGGCTCAAATGTGTCTTAATCCTCTGCGACATCCATGTGCTCGCTGTGGTGCTCGTCCACCAAACGTTCAAGCTCTCTTTCGAGGTCATCTTTTTCACCAACCCTGGGAATGACGTCGTTGTCATCCGAATCCTCATTCCCCTCATTCATACCTGCTTGGTTTGGGCATGCGATTGTGAATGTATGTAACAACGCCCCAATAAGCGAAACAAAAACCTCACATGATTTCGTACCTATCCCATAACTGTTATGCATGAGGAAGCTTTTGAATGTATGTAACAACGCCCCAATAAGCGAAACAAAAATCTCACATGATTTCGTATGTACACCACCAACTTGTATGCATGAGGAAGCTTTTGAATGTATGTAACAACGCCCCAATAAGCGACACAGAAACCTCAAATGATTTCGTATGTATACCACCAACTTGTATGCATGAGGAAACAACGCCCCAATAAGCGAAACAAAAACCTCACATGATTTCGTATGTACACCACCAACTTGTATGCATGAGGAAGCTTTTGAATGTATGTAACAACGCCCCAATAAGCGAAACAAAAACCTCACATGATTTCGTATGTACACCACCAACTTGTATGCATGAGGAAGCTTTTGAATGTATGTAACAACGCCCCAATAAGCGAAACAAAAACCTCAAATGATTTCGTATGTATACCACCAACTTGTATGCATGAGGAAACAACGCCCCAATAAGCGAAACAAAAACCTCATATGATTTCGTATGTACACCACCAACTTGTATGCATGAGGAAGCTTTTGAATGTATGTAACAACGCCCCAATAAGCGAAACAAAAACCTCAAATGATTTCGTATCTATACCATCAACTTGTATGCATGAGGAAACCAAAATTCCCTATTGCATTGTCCCGAAAAGGAAAAGTCTGCTGTTGTACCACAGTGCCAAAAAGTTAGGATTGGGAATACCCGCTGCCATGTTCGAGGGCATCGATGGCTCCGAGGTTCTGCTACGCTTTGCGATTGGCGACGATGCTGCTTCTGTACTGGGCTTCTTCGGTGACGGNAAAAAGTTAGGATTGGGAATACCCGCTGCCATGTTCGAGGGCATCGATGGCTCCGAGGTTCTGCTACGCTTTGCGATTGGCGACGATGCTGCTTCTGTACTGGGCTTCTTCGGTGACGGAGATGGTGAAGCAAGGTCAATCACATCGTGGTGTGAATCCCGTAAATTGCGAAATGCATGGGCGACCTGTTCCCGCTTGACTTTCACACGAACTTGTTCTTCAGACAGAATTCGGGGATGAACGGCCACAGCTTGCCTGAAAGAGCTATGCATTGACAAACACTCAACCGACAGAGAAATCAGTGCTAGCCACATACAAAACATGTTTTAAGAACGAGCCTGGTCCTATGCATACCGAAACCGCTTGCATGGATGATGGAGATCGTGCGTGGAACCGTTTCGCCGTTAAGCACTTTCCGCAAGAACTCTTGCGACCAGGCCATATCCTCGTGGTAAGAGGGCGGGTAGATCTTGGAGTGCGGGTCCATCTTATAGGCTTTGAAGATAGCTTGTTGCGAGGGGTCAAGAAGATCTTTGGGCATACCATCTTCCCATCGAATGAAAGGCACTGGATCTTTCGAGGTTGATGCTAGACGATGATAGATGCCGTTGTCGGTAATGACGATCAAGTGAGCTCTGGCCATGATCGCATCCATGTCTTCCTTTTCCTCAACACCTGCAAATGAAGGGTTGATGAGCTTCTTGAAGTTTTCGTAAGAAATCTGCCAAATCTTTGAAACGGACATCTCCTTGANTTCCTCAACACCTGCAAATGAAGGGTTGATGAGCTTCTTGAAGTTTTCGTAAGAAATCTGCCAAATCTTTGAAACGGACATCTCCTTGAAAACCTCGTTGTCAATCTCGTTGGCATACGGATTGTTGCATGCGTGTTTGCCTGCTCCCTGTTCAAACTGTGCGGAAGAATATCTAGCCCATACCGTAGCGTCTTCTTCCTGGTTTGAACAGGTGATGTTAAGGATGATCGCGCGCAAATCTTACAACAACGTTTCTGGTGCGCTGGTTGATGCCTTGCTCTATGGCCTAAAGTCGTCTGGATTCGTAGATAAGCATTTTTAGTGTTTCTAAACACACAGCAAAGAAACCGATGGGTTCAAGAATGCCTTGAGGAAGGAAGCATCCATGCGCTGGAGCATCCCGTCATCGAACACGCCGGGCTTGAACTTGGTCAAGGGTTCCGCCTTGAAAAAGAGTTAAGATGTTTCGCGGTGACGATTGAGGGTACAAGGTCACTGCGATCTGCCATGTCGATTTCATACTTGGACTGAACAAAGAACTGTTTTGGAGCCCAACGAGTTTCCAGTGCGAGTGCGCCCAATCCAGGTGATACCATGTTGACGCATCGTGGGGAGCATCTTTGAGATCACGATGTCCAAGAACCAACCCACAAAGCTTTTGAGTGTGAAGGGCCAAAACTCTAGCGTCTTTGCGTTTTGACGTCCTTTCATGTAGTTGCCGAGCGCTTCCTTGACCTTCCCCTCGCTCCAACCCTCGATCTTGCCGCCTGGCATGTGCACTTGTTCATCGGTCCATTCCATGAACTGATTTCTGTTATTCGCCCTAGGACCGAACTCAAGAATCCTTCATCACGAGATTGCTGATCGACTGTGAGCTTTTTCTCGAACTTCGGCTTCACCAACCAATGACGAAGCTGTTGCCCCCCTAAACGTTCCAACATGTAGCTTAGACCTGACAATGCGAGTCTGGTTTGATTTCCCCAATCAGAACGAAGTGGATTCCAACGGCACATCGCGATGGCATCCTTAGCATTGATTTTGTTCTTATGGAGATACACGTGCTTGAAGATGTGAACGTATGCTCCGTTAGCGTCTCCTTCCGGGGGTGGGGCGGTAGTCAAGA
>BGNK01001373.1:6624-17651 GCA_003297005.1 Symbiodinium sp. clade A Y106 | reverse complement strand
CGTCGGTGACATCGAGAGGGTGATACATCACGCAATCTGCGAACTGTTCAATTTTGGTGCTGGAACTATCAAGGTGTCGAATGGGGAGGTCGCCGATGCCTACGTCGCCGAGCGCGCGATCGCTTTTGATCGGTCGAGATTCAGGTCCTCGAAGTTTCAATCCGGTCACTCGTGCACACGCCTCGTCGAAAGTGAGATTTCCATCCTTGCCACCCTCCTCGTTCACAAACTCGCCATGGCAAGATTTGTTTTGCTATTTTGCACTTTGAGAAGACCAAAACTCTGCAGGAGCAACGCAGCTTACAATAACAATGTTTTCTGGTAGAAGAACCAAAACCAAAAAAATCAAAAAACAAAACCAAAAAAAACAAAGCCAAAAAAAAATTCTGAAAGTCTTGGTCTAGAGTTCTGGATAATAACACTTCCAGAAGACTTTCTGAAAATTGTTTTTTGGGTTTTTTTTGAAATTGGTTTTGTTTTTTGTAATTTTTTGGTGTTGTTTCTTTTGATTTGTTTTTGTTGGTTTGTTCTTTTTTTGGTTTGGGGCTATCGTTATTGACTGCAATGTGTTGCTTCGGAGTTCGTGAACGATGTAAAACAGCAAAAACAGAGGGGACAGTTTTCGGCCTCAAACCCTGAGAGGATTTGGCCTGCCTCTGTTTTGCCCGCGCACTCCGCACTCCAGGCCCGGAAGACAAGAGAGTTCAAGGGGAGTTCCGCTTGCTGTTTTTTGTTCGTTTGGGGGAAGCCCTTTTGCGGGTACCTGCTCGCTTGCTCTGCATTGCCCCGCTGTGTAAAGGCTTTCCCACATGCAAGCATGCATTAAGCGGGTCGGAAGTGGATGGTTCGACAATTGGTGCGGATGTATCTACGTGCCTGCGCCCGCACCTGTGTTGAGGGCCGGAGGTTATTGCCGGTAGTAGTTAGTCACACTTAGTCAAGATTGGTGGATCAAGTTTAGGCCGGGCCGAGGCAACGTGTGGGATTTACTACTGGCTCAGGTGTTTCAAAGTTTCAAAAGCAGCAGAGACAGATTCGCTGAGCTTCCAGCAAGCGTCTTCCTTCTTTCTTGGTGCAGGTTTCCGCCGAGGACGAGGCCCGGGGAGGCTCGGGGACTTCTTGCCGTGCAGTGATCGACCCGGGGCTTTTGCTTCGCTTCCTCGTGGCTCACAGCTCTTAGCAGTCTTAGCATGTCCCCTGCACAGAAGTGCAGCCTCTCGGAGGCCGTTGCATGTGCCTCGAAGAACTGCAGTGAGCTTCGCCAGGTCTACGACCAGTGCCCTCAGAAAACAATCTGAGTAGGGTAGGGGTTTAGTTTCAACGTGCTTCAGGGCCGCTTGGAGATGGATGAAAGGGGCTTTCAGGAGTGTCTTTCAAGGAATCGATATCTTTCTTCGAAGGTGCTTCATCCACTGGTACCGGACGGGCTTCTTGGAGGGGAAGCTCGAGAGGTTCGAGGGGAGCGGTTGCGGGGACGCCTGGGAGAAGTACCGTGCCTGCGTGCTGTCGGAACTGCGGCTGAGGGGCCACGAGCGGATCGCTGAGTTGGAGTTCGACTCTTCGCATTGATGAAGCCGAGCTTTTTTAGCCAAACTCTGCCCTTGTGGCTTCTGCGCGGCGTGACTGCCGGAGACATCCTGGAGCAGTGGATCCACCCGCTGGAGCGGGAGCCCTTCTTCAGCGATGCCCCTCGACGTCCAGAAATCCCTTGAGAACTTGGGCCTTCATGTTATAGTGCGTAGAATACATAAATATATATATATAATATATATATATACAATATAGTATAGCATAGCATAGCATAGCAAAATGTAATAAATACAATATATATATATATATATATATATATATATATGTATATGTATATGTATATGTATATATATATATATATATATATATATATATATGTCTTCTCGATCTGTGAAGCGGGTGCCAAACCTGAGGTCTTCGAGAGGACCTGGGCGCACTTCCCCCACCCGGAGCCTTTGGTGCCCATCACCTTGGACCACGTGGTCGAGTGGATCCGAAGCCAAGGCAGTTCTCAGGAGGTGCTGGAGCTCCTGAAGCACCCGGTGACCCAGAAGTCCTTTCGACCCTCTCCGACGGCTACCAGCAGCCTTCAACAGGTCTCCGAGGCCTTCATGCAAGGCTTTTCCATGGTCATCAACTCTTTGCACAAGTGGTCGGAACCCGGCGCCCGCCTGGCGAAGCAGCTTTATGCTGCCGCCTACCTTCCCGTGGACGTCTACATGTACCTCACCCCTCCCCACTCACGGAGCTACGGCCTGCACTCCGACGCTACTCGCTCTGTACTGGTAGCTACCTATAATACAGGGCTCTGCAGCTGCATCACGGTGTGTAGGAGGGAGCGCCCCATGGCTGAGGTGATGGACGCCTTCATGGTGCAGCTGTCAGGCGATGTTTCTCGAGCCTCCATAAGGGGGACGGTTCAGAGTAGAACTTCAGGAGTTCTCCACGCCAGCTGCCCCAGGTCGCAAAGAGTGGACGGTCTGCGACGTTCCCAGCTGGATGGCTCCGCGGCAGCCGCCCGACAAGATCCTGAAGAACTTCAATGTTTCGTGTTCCAATGTCACTTTGCAAGGCGGTGATGTCATGTACCTTCCTTTCGGCACCCTACATCAAGCGAGCACAGACTCAGACTTCTCCATGCACTTGACCGTGAACTTGGAACGGCAGTTTTATGTCTGGCAGGCCCTATTCCTTGCAATGATCCACAAGGCGCTGCAGCCAGACCTGCGCATCAAGAAGTTCGCCTTCGGCAATGACTTCCAGCCAGACGACGACGAGCTTCCTCTGGTTGCTCTTCTTTCACAGCTCACGGCCTCCGTCCCTGAGATGGCCCGGGTGCCGGGCTTCAGTATCTCTGGCACTTCCGAAGTAAAGCTCTTGACGTCTCTCTGCAACCAGGACTTGCCGGAGGAGTACCTGCCGCTTCTGACGGCGGAGTTCCAGGATCTGACCAGCCGCCTTGAGACGGCGGCTTCCAAGAGCAAGAAGCACCTTAGCGTGAAGGTGCGGGGGAAAGCCGTGTCGATCCTGGAGACCTTGAAGAAACTGAAGGAGGAGGAGGCTCATCTCTTGTGGGCCCTGGATCTCGCCCGGTTTCATTCCATGAAGCATAACTCTGTGATGGCCGAGGCGAACCCGCTGCTCTCTTTGTCCACAGCCCGCTCCAAGGAGCCAAAACCCTTCCTTGGCCTCCCGCTGTCCCAGTTCCCCCAGAAGGTGCTAAGCCTGAGCGAGGAGGCTCGCCTCCTGCGGCGGGCCCCGCAGGTGCGGGCGGTGCTCCTTTCCGAGGGTTCGAATGCGACGAAGCTCTGGGTGAACCAGGAGGCCTTGCAGCTGCGCCCCGAGGAGGTTCCAGCGGCGCTCTTCTGCATGGGGCTCTTTGCCCAGAACACCTCCATGGGCCGACCCTTCCACTTGAAAGATGTGCCCACCCCCGCCACGACTCTCCTCCCGAAGCTCATTGGCCTCGGCGCCCTGCTCTTGATCTAAGACGAGAGGAGCCGACAGAGGCAAAGGGTGTCAATGTCCCGTACTGCCGTGCTGGAAGCCAAGAGCGCCACGCCGCCAACACATCCTTCACCAGCTGGCTACAGCCGGCTCCAAAGCGCAGCCGTGCCTATCTTTTCAGATTTTGAGGGTGAGCAGACGGTCGGAAACAGGAATCTCCAGCGAGTGCTTTCCAAGCCTTGAAACGCCTCACTGCCCTTCGTCTTCCTCTTGCGAGATGAGGAGGCCTCTCGTGGTCATCAGACAGGGCCCACCTGCGGTTCGTCAGCCTTTCGGCATGCCTGCAAAAGGAGCCGAAAGCGAGTTGCCTCACAACCAGCAGGATCGACACCGATTCGGGGGTTCGGGGTTTTGCCTGGGCGCCCTGGGGCTTGGATACGCGACGGCCTATGCTTGCTAGTGTGTTTGTGTTCGTGTGTCAAGGAATGCACAGTAGTAGCAGCAAAGTGGCAGGAGAGGCAATGCACACTATCCACAATTCATGATCGCCAGGACCCCGAAAGGTCAACATCATCACCATCACCATCATGACCATTGCCATCACCACGACCATGATCGTGTCAATGTGTGCAATGTTACGAGCTACAAGCATATCCGGATGTTGTCTAGCCTTTTGATTGCAGAAGTTCATCTATACTACACACATATATCTATACAGTATGATATTCTTTAACTTGACATAGTCATTTGTATAGGCACTGTTACTGCAATGCATTGCATTGACTTCTTGTGGCAGGTGCACCACAATGTCTTCGAGTGTGTTCGATTGAGATGCTGCGGGACGAGGACAGCAGCACTCTTTCGCCCGGAACAGCGCAACGGAGCATGCTGTGCTCACTAAGACGGGACGCTGATCAGCCCTCGGACCTCTAGTGCTTGAAGTGGCCGGCAGTGAGTGTTGCAAGAAGACACGGACCACCGGGGCGATGCAAGATGGCCCAAAGGGATGCAGGTACCAACACCTTGCCTCCCAAAACTTGTCTCGAAATGAGACGAGCGAAACGAAGCAAGCTTGAACATCCAAGCTTTAGGGCATGTGCATTCAGGTCTCTGGTGGAGGATTCCCAGAAATCTCAATACTCCGAGGTGTACGGCATTGAGGGTTCATGCAGCCGAGCCTGGCAAGCCATGTCGGCAACGCCACGACCTGGCCACATGCAACTCGGCCAGAGAGCTTTCAGAAACTTTGTCGAAAGGGCTGTTGCCTCGCGTCCTCGCATCTGAGTCTGAGGCGTACCTTGCCTGCTGCAGCGCATGGTTAGGCCCGGAACTGCTTTGTCTGCAGACCACCGACGTCACAACCACCACTACAGCCACTTTTTCACATAACCGAGTGCGGTGATGATGTTATGAAAAACGACTGTAGTGGTGACCACCAGGATGACTGAGGATGACGGTAGGTGTTGATTCTGGTCGACAGTGTGATACGAGCTGGCCGTACCAAGAAGAATGAGCACAAACACCTGTCTGCACGATCATGCCAACTATACAGCAGCAGTAGCAGTCGTGCGAACTTGGAGGAATGCTAGACCAAGTGGGATATGACGAAATACGGCCATGGTGGCGATCGCTGATGACAGCAATGATGACCTTCCCACCTCCATGACACCAATGACTTAAGCTCTTGTCTCCATGGTCGCTACGGTGTCTGCCAGGCAACACGTGCTGGAAGTCCTGCAGCGGATGCTGCTGCGAAGACCTGGACTTCGCCTACTTGCGCCGCGTGCTGATGAGCCATGCGCATGCACTGGACCGCGCATCTTGGGAACAAACGCCGGGCGAGACAAATAAGAGCCGCCGAGCCGGTGCAGGACCGCCTGCCGAAGCCTGAGAGGCTGAAGCGTGGAGCTTGGCTCATGCCTGAGGCGTGCTTGGCGGAATCATGTCTGCTCCGTGGTCGCTGGGCTTCTGACTCTGACCGAACGGGAGGTCTACGTCGCCGGCTTCCACGCCACACACCACTGCATCGACAGCACAGAAAGCTGGATAAACTCAAAGGACGGGTGCAATCAACACAGCTCTTGTGTCCCTCGTGCATCGCAGGCCAAGTGCAAGAGATCAGTGCTTCTTCAGAACAGTGATCCTTATGATGCCCTGGCCCATCAGCACGCAGCTCATACTGGTTGCATCTATGCCGTAGACGCCGTACTTGTACCTACTGGTTTGCAAAGCGGGTGATTCTTGCATGTCACGCAGCCACGAAGCGGGCAAACTCAGCAACACTGTGAAAAGCGCCTTCTCGCCGGATCTGTCAAAGACCGCCATGGGCCCGGCCACTGCGACCGCGGCAGGGCCGATGCAGTAATTATCAGTTCCTCGTAGCCTGGCCAAAGATGCCGGAGCCTGAGCGCCGCTCCGTGGCCTCGTGAAGTCTTTCGCGGTCCTAAATGATGACGGGCGCGCGGTGAGGTCAGCTTGCATCTGCTTCGGCGCAGGATCCTCTGCAGGGCCTGTAGCTTGACCGGTTTGTAACGGAGGAACTTTGACCCTGGGCATCTGACATCTCCACATCGGAGCATTCGTTTCCAGCCAGACATGAGCCTGCACATGGGCAAGCCTTTCTTGGTGCCTGAAGACTTAAACACAGATGTACTTGCAAGCGCATACCTCATGCCTCCGGACGCGTTCCGCATACACCTTTCCAAGGTGCATGCCTGCAAGCACGGCACATGCTCACATGCAGTCACGTACGCGTAGAGACAGAGAGACACAATCACCTTACAGACTTGCAACGAGCTCGGCGGATGCAACTGTGACTGTGGCAAACCCGAGCTTCTGAAGGAGAATTGGATGCTGGCTGGCTGCCAGGACGAGGGCTCCGCTCTTCATTCCAGGCGCTGCAAGCATTCAACAGAAGAAGGAAGTCCTTTGTGCCCTTTTGTGGGTTTTTCTGCAGGAATCCGCGGCCCCGGCCCCGGCGGCCCCGGGCCGCTTCGATGCTCAAGACGCTGACTGGGAAGCCTTCGGAATGCCCAACTACTCCAAGCTCTTGGGGAAGGCCGGGCGCCCAGCTGGAGCGATGGAGCGATGATCTCCATTCAAAGTTTGGAACAAGTGGCAGGATCTTCTGCTGGGCCAGCATCACGTGCAGAACCATGGAGGCCTGGGCTGCCAGCAGTTGCCAAGTGCCAAGTGCCAGCAGCGAGTGGCCTGCGCCCAGGGGCGGAGCACTGCAGCCGCGACTTCCACGAGTTCTGCTGCTCGGGAGCAGATTCAGATCCCATTTCGGCTCGTGGCACTTGGGAAGTCTTGGACCTCGGCCCTCTCAGGCAAGCAAGGCTACGATTATGTCTGCGATACAACGGAGCCGACGCTCCATTGGAGCAAGGCGCGCGAGGCCGGCGTGGGAGACGCCTCCCAGCTCAGCCCAGCTCTGAAGGACTGCGGGGTAATGTACTACCTTTCGCCAGCTGCCGGCACGGGCTGGCACACCTACAAGTGCCCTAGGGTAGCAGTGATCCGGAGCTTTTACTGGAAAGCTCCCCGTAGCTGTATGAGGTACCTTCTCGGACAGCCACCAGTAGATTGCCGCTCGGTGAAACGCTCCCTTCTGAGACGCTTCTCGCTGCTGCTCTGTATGCAGGCAGGCCGGGGGAGCACTGCGACGCTTGCGCCGATCCCCATGGCAAGGTCGGATTCCCAGGGTATGGAAATGACCGAATGAGCTCTGAGCTCCTTGGAAGCAGGTGGTATGCACCGTTAAGCTTCACGGCGGCGACTGCAAGGCTCATGGCGACGCCGACACGACGCGAACTCGATCTTGCATGTTTACTGCCGGAAGGAGGACGCCTCAATCGCTGGCAACGCGTCCGCCATGTCCGGTGCAGACCTTGAGAAACTGTACCTCAGCTGTGCCCTTTTTTAGACAAGCACATACTCGAAACCCGTTACATGCGGCGATAGCTTGCTGCCTCCTGAGGAGCAAGACCATCTCCTTCCTCTAGAGGCGTGCGAAGGCGTGCGCCCGTCCAAGCGAGGCCGAGAGGCGACGCAATGACCTCGTGGAGATCCCGAAGAGCGGCACAGAGAGAGGCGTCGACGGATCAGGGCGACT
This sequence comes from Symbiodinium sp. clade A Y106, assembly GCA_003297005.1. NCBI lineage: Eukaryota > Dinophyceae > Suessiales > Symbiodiniaceae > Symbiodinium > Symbiodinium sp. clade A. The sequence continues at coordinate 10,060 of BGNK01001373.1, read as the reverse complement.
GGCCCCCTGGTCTCTGACTTTGGGCTGCCCGCGGGGAAAAGCTGCACTACTGCTGTTGGCCGAAGTTGAATCAGAGACTTGAGCCGTTGAGCCCCCCGGGCCTTCACAGCTCCAGGATCCTCTCGGAATCTTGGCGCTGAGGCTGGCCTACCTCGCCGCTGGGCGGCAGGGGGCAGAGTAAAAACAGAGGAAGGTTGTAACAAGGAGCGAGAGAGCATATAATACGACACGACAAAGATATGATGTACTTTTTGCGCTAATATCTTTTCATACTTCGAGTTTTTGTACAGTATACAATATTACTATGACAAGTGTATAACAATGTGGACAAATGGCTCCGGAGTGTGTGGCCTTCGCATTTTTTGTCATGTTGGTCTGTTTTCGAGGACTCAGAGTCCATCTGGAAGGAGGAGAAGCAGGAGCCACTGCAATAAGGCTCCTAAACCGTACGGGCCCCAAGACTACCCTAAAATATCTATTTATAAACCCTCAAAGACTAAAGAGAGAGAGAGAGAGGGAGAGGGAGAGGGAGGGGGTCAAGCCCCTACACCATAGCCCTGGCGAAAAAAAGAAAGAAAGAAGAGAGACATCCTAAACCTCATATGTAAACTAGAAGCCTCCGAAAAGGCAAAGTTGAAGAGAGCCCGGCCACTCCTTCGACTCGCAGGAGCCTGTGGACTGGAGAGACCTCTTCTTGGCGCAGGAGAGTTCCGAGAGTCCGAGAGTTCTCATTGTCACTCCACTCTACCAGCGTAATTTAGCATCGCAATGTTATGTTCTTCCTGTACTCTACACATGGACACATGCATAAGGTAATTAATTATACAAGTATGTATATTATGTGCGTATGTATATGTGTATATACATATATATAAACACATCATTTCATGACAATTTCGTTGCGGCCACATTGCCGCCAAGCTGAAAGCACACGTTTCGCGACACACAGAAACACATCATGTCATGACAATTTCGTTGCGGCCACGCTGCCGCTTGTCGAGCTGAATGCACAATTTTCGCGACACACACACACACACACAAAAAAAAAAAAAAAAAAAAAAAAAAAAAAAAAAAAAAAAAACATCATTTCATGACAATTTCGTTGCGGTCACACTGCCGCCAGGTGTTGTCGAGCTGAAAGCACACTTTTTGCGACAAGCATCAAACACATCATTTCATCTTTTCGCGACACACAAAAACACATCATTTCATGACAATTTCGTTGCGGGCACACTGCCGCCAGGTGTTGTCGAGCTGAAAACGACACACAAAAACACATCATTTCATGACAATTTCGTTGCGGCCACACTGCCGCCAGGTGTTGTCGAGCTGAAAGCACATTTTTCCCGACACACATAAAATCACATCATTTTACGACAGGTTCGTTGCGGCCACACTGCCGCCAGGTGTTGTCGCGCTGAAAGCACACTTTTAGCGACACCGATAAAAACACATCATTTCATGACAATTTCGTTGCGGCCACACTGCCGCCAGGTGTTATCGAGCTGAAAACACAGTTTTCGCGACAAGCATCAAACACATCATTTCATGACAATTTCGTTGCGGCCACACTGCCGCCAGGTGTTGTCGAGCTGAGAAAACACGTTTCGCGACAAGCAGCAAACACATCATTTCATGACAGTCTCGTTCTGGATTGGTGTCAAATTCAAACGTGCATGATGAGCTATTTAGAGTCAATCGTCTACAGAGCATCTTGTTTGCAAAACCTGAGCTTTGGATTCTCAGCACTTGTGCCGCAGTTGAGTGATCAGGATTTCCTGTCGCAAGCAAGCACTGAAGAAAACAGGTGTTTCTGTAAGATTCTTCAAGTGAGAGCCTGCATGTTTTCCAACTCGCGTTCCACCACCCAATACTGTAGCAGGCTGTGAGCAAGCTTTGCAGACGAAACGGGACTTCGCTAAGTTTCGCCCAGCTTGCATCATGCCAACGATGTTCCCAGAGCAACTTAACTGGCCAGACGGGTCGCTGACTGTCAGGGAGGCTTCGCTGGCGAGGATAGTGTATGAGGCATCTGCCCAGTCGTCTCACTTGCGTGACCGCCTTTACTTTATCTTGGCGGCCTCTGCAATTATCTTGGCCTTGGTTGTGCTTGGCTGGACATTGTGCAAGACACGCTGCAGACGGCAGCCGTTGCAGCAGCCCGTGCCAGAAGTTCTACTTGAAGAAAGCAGGCTTGAAACGCTGCCGTCATTACGAGACCTGAGGTGGAAGGCACAAAAACGCTTGCAAATGCTGTCGCCATCTTGCCAACGCACCTGGGAGCCGGCAGCAGTGGGTGTGTGAGAAAAGGTAAGATGGGAACCAGTTCGTGGCCATCAAGACTGTCAATGCTGCGGACAGCTCTCACCGAGAGCAGATGGTGAATGAGATCCACATCCTTGCGGATTGCGGGACATGACCCAATTTAGTGCAATGGATGGGCGCCTGCGCTTCTCCGGATTCCTGCTTTGTCCATATAGTCATGGAATTCATGGACCGTGGAAGCCTAGCCGACCTGCTCAAGCGACATGGGGGTTCAGTCCCGCCAAACATCTTGTCCAACGTCGCATGCCAAACGTTACTTGGCACGCAGTGGTTACACGAAGCTGGCATCATCCACCGGGACATAAAACCGTCCAACATTCTCCACAATTCCCACGGAGTTGTGAAACTGTCCGAGTACGGCTTGGCAAAGCACCTGGTCTGCGATGCGTGCGCCACGCAAGTCGGCACACTGGCCTACATGGCTCTGGAGCGCATACAGGGCGAGTCGTACGGCTACGCAGCGGACGTGTGGAGCTGAGGCTTGGTGTTCTATGAGCTCGCTGTTAGAAGGTCACCACTCCGAGGTAATAGCATGATGGATATGTGGCAAGAAATTTGCGAAAATGACATCACTCCTTTGCCAGCGTGTCTGCCTCAAGGCCTTGTCCACTTGGTGAACGATGGCTGCCTTCGTAAAAATCCGCCTGAACGCTTGGACGTGACATCGCTGCTTGCCTTCGAGGTGTTGGGAGAGCCGGCGAAAGCATCCGGCACCTTTGCTCTTATGTTGCTCTGGGCTTCGGCACCGCATGTTCATTGATTTATTTAGTTGAAAATCGTGCTTGGATTGTGATGTTCTTGCTGAAAACCGTATCGACCGTTGTCATTCCAAGCCAAGTTTCGGTTGGGTTCGTTAAAAGTACGCTTGAGCACGTGTTTGCGTGATTTTCATTCGGGACTCTTGAGCAAGGGACCGGAGGAGAGTGCGGATGGGGATCATGACCACCATCTTCGTCATCATCATCACCATAAGACCATCACTATCATCGGTTTGGAGCTCGGGGCAGGTCGGAGTTCAGTGGAACTGTATCACGTCCTAAGCTGCAACCGGATGCCCAACCAGCAATAGCCGAAAGCCATAGAAGGGGGCGCAGCCGACACAACCACAGGG